>PVKE010027615.1:0-21488 GCA_004027555.1 Craseonycteris thonglongyai | reverse complement strand
GGGGGGGGGGGGGTGCCATTTCCCCGTCAGGCTGGCTTTGTCACTCTTTCCTGTGCTGCTTTTTGGGGGGTGTTTCTGTTGATGGCGTTACAGTCTTGGTTCAGAGAGAATGTTAAGGAGCCTGTTTAGCAAAATCTGTAGCCACTGAGTGAAGAAAATAAGGAAGCGACAGCCTCAGAGCAGCATCTTTGTCAACAGCAACAAAGCATATCCAGATCCAGGAGGCAAAGAGTCAAGTGATCACAGTTAAAAACATGATTCATTTGCCATCATTAGTCACTGGAACCCTGGCTGCCTCTCCGCGTCCTCTCTGCCTAGATTTGAGGTTCAAGATGTCTGCTCACAAGGGCTCAGAAAGGCCGTCATTGGTAGTGGTGAAGCAAGATCAGAAGTGCGTCTTTGAAAATGAGTGCGAGATTATTTGGTTGCTTCTTTTTTAAAGTCATTTAAGTCTGACCTAAATTCAAGGCCTTTATTCCGTGGTGGGTGTACAGCGGGTTATTTTGTTACTGCACACTGCTCACATCACAGCTCTAAGCAACGCTCAGATGACTTGTTGGTGCATTAGAAGGTTTTGCAAAGCGGAACAATCCATAGCCAGGCACTTTATTTTCATTAACAATCCAGCATTTTTGTTCAGACAATGTAATAACCCAAACACTGGGCATTGACATTTATCACATTGGGCACATTTTCCAGAGGAATTCTTCTGACTTGGATGGAGAAGGGAGGGGCTGATGGAAGTGATCAGAGTAGGGAAACATTGCTATGGTAACAAAAGCAAGGCTTTTCTGGAGCGTGTTCCACCAGCCCAGACTCGGGCAGTCACTGTCACTCAGTTCTCCAGACGCTGTTTTTACAGGTTCTACCAAGTGCTTGTCAATTACCCCAGTAGTAATTGAGAGAGAGATGAATGTAAGCGAGAGGGCATGAGCTGGGGGAACAGCAGTGCAATGCAATTAGAGGCAGGAAGAGAGGCCCGGTCCTTTCACTTAACTAGACTTGAACTCTCCGGCGAGTGCAGCGTACTGGGGAGTAATTGCGTTGTGGAATGAGACGTGCAGCTCCGTCCGCCTCCTGTCATTGGAGGGGTGGGAAGCAGCTGGCGCAGGAAGTTAGAAAATGGAAAGCAAGCTTGCCGGTCACGGTTTGATCAGATACCACAGACCAGATGCCCTGGGACTGCCTGACAGTCTGTAGCATCCACCAAATAGGCGAGTATCTGCGAGGGGCTGTGTGGAGCCCCGTCAGGCAGGCTGGGGGCCGAGCGCCCTCCGGCCGTGGCCGTCATGTGTCTGTCTTTGTGTTTCCCTTTGGTGTCTCCTGGTCTCTGTTCCCCACCTTGTGCACCATGTGTCCCTGAGGGGAGTCGCACCTGTGTCTGAGTCTGCTGTAAGGTGTTCAGTCTACCTCAAGGGGTCATCATGGTCAACTCAGTCCCATAGCAATCCTGACATCGCCACACACACTGGAATGTATATCTGCCCCCGGCCCTGCCTTCCCGTCAGTAACCTGACCCCACCTTCCCTGTAATCACCACAAACTCCTAGTGCAAATTGGATGCTGCTTTAAATGTGAAAACAGTTGTTCAAAAGCTATAAAACCTGAATGAAAGCTAAAGCTGAATTTATAATAAGCCTTGTTGCATATGAGCCAAAAGTGCAAAAAGCTCTATATAATGAACTAACCTGCCACTCGTATAAATATAAATATATATAAATATATTAAAATCAGACTGTTCTACAAAATTGTGTATTTGTATTTTTGTGTACGTACAATTTTCTGCTAAGCAGAAGGAGGATGTAGTATAGGATGCTGTGAGAAGAGACTTGGTTTAATCCTATTTCTTTGTTACTTATTTTTGTTAACATCAGATGCCTGTCTTTGTCTTATATGTGTATGACACTGTTTGGAAAGCTGCAGTATCACTCTTCCTCAGGTCCAGAGTCCATTAGCGAGTCACATCTGGGGTTTAGAGACTTGTCCAGGCCACCGGCGTGGGTAAGTGGACAGAGGCCGGCCCCATACTGCCCGGGGGCGGGACTGGGGGAGGGCAGGGCCTCTGGGAAGCAGAATCCCACTTCTAGAAATCGGCTTCCAAAACAAAAGATTGTCAGATCTACCAGACTCTCCCCCGGGCCCACCAGGAGGGAACACGGGACCTCTCCGAACCGAGGAGCAGGACGTCTTAGCTCTGGGCCAGAAGTTTGCCCGGAAAGCCGCAGGGCCGGCTCCATGGCCGTCCCTGGGCCCCACGCCGCTCTCGGAGCCGTGGCTGCCCCTCTGCTGAGCTGCTGGCGCTCGGCCACCCAGACCTGCAGCCCAGTTCCCTGGAACATTTCAGAACCCACTTTCCAGGTGCTCACACACAAGAGGCGGGTAAAGTGGTGGCCAGTAACGGTCAGAAAGCCGCCAGCGAGGCCAGGCCGGAAGACAAGCTCCGGGCCCGGGGCTGTCGGCTCCTCCCCACGAAGGCCCCGACCCACCGCCCTCCCACCTCCCAGCCCCTCACGGTCCCTCTCGGCCTGAACCTTCTCCAGGAAGAGCGATGCTGCACCTTCACCTGTGGGACTCATATTTATAACAATGTGTAATAAAATGACTGTAGCAAAAAGCCCTTGTTTCTAGATGTAAATGGTCAAAGAAACAAGTGCTCTATTGTATTGATTAAAATAGTTCCAATGAGTCCTGTATCATTGTATCTCCTATTCTGGATTAGTGCCTTTTGGACAGTAGACTGTTCTGTAATTATAATGTAGTATATACTGCTTTTTTGTACAGTTTTGTTTTAATAAAACTTTTTTTTAATTTGTGTTTATTTTAGTATTGTACCTATTAGAGAATAAAATGTATAACTGAACAAAGACTGGCTGCGATTTCTTTGGGAAAGAACAGTCATCCGGACGTGCCCAGCACTGACCAGGGGTGGGAGCGTCCTGTTCTGAACATCAGTCCCTAATGCACCCAGAGACCCGAGGACGCCTCAAAAGGGTAAAGGTGACACACTACCTGGTTGAGAGGGGATATCAGCGCTCAGGAAAGCCCCTGAATCGTCCACTTCTGACTGCAACCAGTGCTCTATTTCCTGTCTGCTCCAGATTCTCCTCCCACCCCAGGGGAGGCGGCCTTCCCTTCCCTTCCCAGCCCCAGACCACACCTCCCCGCACCGTGGGCCACACCTTCCCACCTTCCCTTCTTCCCACCGTCTGCCACACCTGGAAACCGCCAGCAACCCAGCATCCAGCTTTGCTGTACTGTGCTGACCCTTCACTCTCCCACTCCATGCCAGACCCAGAGCTCCTCATCTTAAAAGAGCCGTCTTTCCTGGGGCTTCCCCTTTAGCAGGGAGAGCAAGAGAGAAAGAAAGAAAAAGAAAGATGAAGCTTTGTTTGTTTCTCTAAAGGCAGCTGACGTTTGGGATCAAATTCTAAGAGTACTCCAGGACGAAGAGCCCAAGCTCCCCTCTGCCCCACAGCGACTCAAATCAATTTACTTCCCCTTCTCAGAGAAAACCTGGAGCTAAAGATTCTGTTTTCTCATTATACATATGAGATAAGAGGACGCAAAATTTTAAGCTGCCCCAAACCCTAAATTGCTACGTGGAGGCGGGGGAGGGGGCAAACCCGAGGACCATCCCCAACCCCGTGCTCCTGTTTGGGTCAGCGTTGCTTTCTGGACGTCCTGTCCCTGAACACTTGCCTCGCTTTTATCTCAGAGTCCTCCAAACACACTTGCCTGCAGGTGACGTCCTCAGCCTCGGGGGGGGGGGGGGCGGGGGGGGCCCTCCCACGGGCACCCTGCACTCCACATCCGCCCCATTGCTGGCGCTGATTGCTTATCTGCATCGTATGCAAGTGAGTGAGTGAAGTGACAAGCTCTAGAGCCCATTTTGGGGTCTGAGCAACTGTAAAAACCCCACCGCCTTCTGCAGACAAAGGAGATCTCATTGAGTTGCAAAAGAGTACGCAGCAGCTTGAAACGTAAGATTTATCGCAGGAGCTAGATCAATTCTACATTCAGACTCCTGCCTCTGAGCAGGGCAGCTTCTGGCGGCCAAATTTCTGTCATTCTTTGGCAGTGCCTATCTCTGAGAACAACTCTTGGGGGCACTTATGAATATAAACAGTCCTGCTGCGATGTGCTCAGACTGATGGCCACCTCCAGTGAGCCCCTCCCAGTGGCTGCAGCCCTACATTTGCGCGTACATTTTATACCAGACAAAGGCCGGCCCTGGACTCTGATGGACTGTGGGAAGCGGCCGGGCCTCCACCCGCTGACTGTCCATCGCTGCGGCTGCGCTGGGGCCGCAACCACACGTGGGCCCTGCAGGCAGTCTCAGCGGCAGCCTGCTCACCTTCCCAGGTCAGAGGGGCTGGGCCGCACAGCTGTTACGCTGGCCCAATGAAAGACCCCTCATTATAGGAATTTCTGGTCTCCTTTTCCTTAGTTCCCCAGCTCCCCAGTTTTACCCTTTTCCCAGTTCCTAGCCTTCCTCATCCTCTTAATCACTTTTCTCTAGATTATTCCTAGCCTGAACTATAGAACGTTTCTTTCCTCCTGCTTTAGATAATTACCCTGAAACTTAAACAATAGATGGTTCCTAGAATGTCCCTTGTCTCCCACTTTAATCATTCTAAAGCTTGTCATTTGTGTTTGCTAAGTATATTCCCAAAATGTCCTGTCTCCAGCTTTAGTTAAGTGTCCTGGAATTTGTGATTTGCGCTGGCTAAACTTTAGTTCGTTGTGCTTGCTAGACTTTAACTAATTACCCTGGAACCTGTGATCTGAGCTTGCTGATCGTAATCACTGTGGCCCAGCATTCTTTCCAGGCTGTTCCGGACCCCGCTCCTGGGTAGGTTAACAACCCAGGAATGACCGGTTAAGCCAGAGGAAGGGACCCAATGGAGCGTCAGTGGCTTTGAAGCTTGCTTCTTGGGCCAATGCTTTCAACTCTATTTACAGGATCTGTCTCTCCTCATCGAGGGGCCATCGGGACACAAATAACACCCCAGCAAGGCTTCCAGCCCAGCCCAACTGAAGAAGTCCACACAGCCTTTTAGGCAGATCTTGAGACCCCTCCCTCCCTTTTAGTTCAGACAGGGTGAGAGTTCCATGGATGCCCGTTAAGTAGGGACAATGACCACACGCAGCAGGAAGCAGTTACAGAAGATGACATCTCCAGTCCCTCAACTTCCCATAGAGATTTATGGGGACCACACCTCTCAAGAGAGATGTGAAGTAGGCTGACAGGATGGGGAGTCTTGGGACCCCTTCCATGGGACCCGCCTTTCACCTAAGCGTCATTATCCATCATTATAATGTCATACGTATGCCCAGAAGTTCATTAATATCATATCAGACTGAATTCTGGGAAGGCACATGCACAGTTGAAAGGTGATTAATGGCCTCTGTCAATCAAGAATGTCAATCAAAAGGCCCCAGCCTGGAAAGGTGTGACCCCCTTCTAAAAATAATAAAAACTGCCAAGGCCTCAATCGTCAGGGCCCTTGAGCCATGCTTTTGCTTGGCCTGCTCCTTCTCGGGAGTCTACTTCTACTTTAAATAAACTATTCCTTCGCCCCTGTACTCCTGTGTCTCGCTCCATCTTGTTCCGGACACCATGCTGACGAGAGTCCATTGTCCGGTAACAGCTGAGCAGCACAGCTTGAGGACATGGTCCCAGACAAGCAGGCCCAACAACTACCATTAGGCTCCACAGCCTGCGGAGAGTGGACCCGGCCCAGACAGCACCTCCAGCCCAAATCCTCCTCCCTCCCCCAAACAACCCACCTGTACGGCAGCGAAAAGTCCTCTGCTCCCGTTAGGGGGTCTGGCTTGGGGCCAATCGTGAGACCAAGGCAGCTGGTGGAGGGAGCTGTGTCCTGACAAGACTCCACCTGGACATCCCTGCTCCAGAGAACCGGCCTGTCCCCACCTCTCCACTCCCAGCCCAGCTGTCTCCCAGTTTACCAGGAGCTCTAATTACCTAAGGCCACCAGGAAGTTTCTATTGGTTCTTGGCTCTTTTAAGAAGTCTCAACTGAGGGACATAAGACTGAGCCCAGGGAGGGAAGGAGGGAGAGGGCACCAGCATTATGGACACACTCAATGGTTTGGTGTTTACCTGGACAGGAGGGAGGAGGGGGGAGGGAGAGTTGTGCGGGGAGGGGGGGGTGGGCACCAGATATATGGGGTTGGAGGGGGACCTGATTCTGGGAGCTGGGCACATAATGCGATAATAATATTTAAAAAAAAAAAGACTGAGCCCAGAACCAGAGGGCCTGCCTGGTTCTTCAGTCCACATCACAGCGTGCAGAGCCGGGAGGCGAGCCGGGGGGCCCGCTGCTTCCCCGGAGCCCTCGCTTGAGAAGACCCACCGTGATCACTCAGAACAAGGCCACCCCTCACCCTGTGGACACCTCAGAATGAGCCCAAACGCCCCTGCATTGGGGTGGAGAGGGGAAAACAAGAGTGACTTCAGACACAGACAAGGAATCATCTGGTTTTATTTAGAAGCAGCTGGCCATATGATGAAAAGGCATATATGGTACAAAATTACAGAGGTTTAGTTCATTATACAAATCATTACATCTTTACAATTCATTAGAGTCTTTGGATGTTTTAAATCCCATTTCCTGTGCAGCAAATCAATACACTCCCCCAATCGAAGTCACTTCTTTCTACGTGAACCCATCGTACGTACAGAACTGCACACAGAGGGGCTCCCAGCACAGTCGGTGTCAGCAGCGCACAGAAGGCACAATGGAGAGAAGGAGGCCTGGGGGACCATCCTTCCCAGAGGATAGAGTCCGGGCTGCACCCCTGGCTCCGCAGGTAAGGCACGGCAGGCAGGGGGCCGCCGTCTCAGGCTCTGCCTACCTGAGGCAGCCCTGGGAGCCGAAGGCACTGAGAGATGCGGGCCCAACGCCGGCCCTGGGCAAGGGGTTAACCTTAGCCAGGGAACTAAATGCCCACCGACTTCCTGTCAGTTTCACACACACGGAACTTTAAACCAAGAGGAGAAAATATAAGGAAGTTAATGGGGGATCCAAACACCTAAGACCGTCGCGTTCACAGCTCATTCACTCCCTCGACACACAGGCCCTTCACGCCCGGCCCCAGTCCGGCTCCTGCTCCTTCTGGCCAGGCTGGGCGTTGGGACTGTACCCAGCCCCCCCAGTCCCCTGGGGTGGGGACCGGTGGTGCCATCCGTGTGCAGAGTGGAGGCAGCAGCTGGAGGAGCAGGGTCGCTGTCCAGTCCCTGCCTGCCTGGGGGTATCCTTGTGGTGCCCCAGCTTCTGAGTGGCCCAGCCCACCCCCTCCCTGCTGGCACTGTAAATCCCAGAGCCTGGAGCCTGCTAGGAACCACACTGAGTCCTACAGCTGACACCGTTTAAACTAAGTCTGCTTATTAGTGAGATAAGGATGCTGATGAAATGAGCCCCTCCCTTGAGCTCCCTACTCTCAAGCCTGCACCTTCAGCCCAGGGCAGCTGGCTTGTGGGGACAGCCGGGCTCAGGCTGTTAGTGACCACATCCACGGCACGGCACGTTTCCAGTCACCGGTTTCACGTTAGTCCGCAACAAGAAGAAAGGGTGAAAGCGGCAGGCTGGAGCGGCTTGGGCTTTCTTCAAACAAGCACTGCTCACCAGCTAGGAGGAGGAGGGCTCCCGGAGCTGCCCAGGACGGGGACGGCAGCCGAGCAGCACCGCTGAGCGTCCCGAGCGCGCCTGAGCAAGCCACAGAAATGCCCGGGAGGGATGTCCAGGTTCTGGGGCAAGTAAGACGAGCGACCAGGACTGCACCCCCAGCCCAAGCATCAAGCGGGACGACCGCAGGTTCTCTGACAGTGGTTCTGAAGGACGGGACGCCTGGGTGGCCAGGCACACGGTAGCCTATGTGCTGACCTCCCCGGGCACTAGCAGCTCACTGAGAGCACCAATGGGACAGCTGTCTGCCATCTAACGTGCTGCCAGCACAACCCCACACACGACCTAGGAGAACCCCGGGCAAGCTGAGGACGATGGTGGCCGTGCGTTCCTCATAGAAGAAACGGAGGTGTTTCCACTCCATGGGCACCAGGAGCTGAAAGCTGTAAACCAAACTGCCCGCCCGCCAGCTCGGGGCAGCTGCTCGCAAGCTCAGGGCAGCTTCGGCACAAGGCCAAGGAGACGCCACTGCCCAGAAAGGTCCAAGGGGCATGGCAGGGTCAGTGGAGCAGCTCACGCCCAGGAAACTGAGTTTGGGAGAAAAAGTTGGTCCAGGAACCTCTTCAGACCCCAGGGCTGGCCGGGCCTGAATCACACATGCTTTTCCCTTCTCCCTGAGCTCCAGCTAACTGAACCCTGCCCGGGTCACCAATGTCATCACCAAATCTATGGTAGCCTGTCCCATTTTAATTAAACAGAATGACAGAGAGCATGGCACCCCTCACCCCTCACTGACCTCCCCAAGGCGGCTGTGGAAGGTTGTTGGCACCATGTTTAGGGCGGATGGACAGAAACACCCAACCACCTTGCGTTTCTAATGTCTTCCCTCTAACGGGCATGGGGCCCGGCCTGCAGCCCCCGGAAGCCCACCTGAGGCTGCAGGAGCAAGAACGCTCGGCCCAGAGAAAGGGGTGGTGCTGGTACCGCGTCGACGACCACACGGACGGCGACGCAGAAAACTCTAACACAGACCTTACACCTCCCACGCTGGCAAGTAGAAAGCAGAGCACCCGCAGGCGCTCCCCCGAGTGCCCAGGAGGACCGGGGGCACCCAGCAGGCCCACGCCACCCATGGGAAGGAGACAGGAGTCTCCTGGCCAAGCCTCTCCCAGGGCAGAGCACTAGCCCTGGGCGACCTTGCATCTGGCCGCCAGAACTAGAGAAACAGAAGGGCACCTACCTCCCAGGCCAGGGAGCTGTGTGGTGAGGACGGGGCGCTGGAGGCAGCTACCACTGAGCGTCGGACCTGGCCAGGGAGTGCGGCCCGGCACCCGCTGGGGGCTGGGGCAGGAGGGCCTCGTTAAGAGAGCAAGCAGGGCGTTAAATCACTGCCACGTGGGATGGGCCCTCGGCGGCACCGCGGACGCTGGTGCGCTGTGGGGAAGAGGGTGCAGGGCCCAGGCTGGGAGTCAGAAGATGGAGCTTCTGCGAACTGGAAAAAACAGTCACTGAACTCTCCTTGGTTTTAGCCCGCTGCCTGTGAGAAGGTTCCTTCCAGGTCGAAAACTATGGGCATGTGCTGGGATAAAGCTAACGAGGGGCATGCTCTGGAACTCCCGTCCTAGAGTGCGGGGGCAGAGTGTGAAGTGACAGCAGGACAGCACCCGACAGGCTTAGCTCCCCAGGGCCAGCTGACCCCAGGCAGGATGGGGCCCCAGCCCGGCACTAGCAGCTGTGAGAGACTCCGCATCATCTTGCTTTCTATGCAAACGCAGGACCTCAGGAAAGGTAGCTTCCGCTGGCCCGCAGCTGCTGGTTAGGAGGCAGGACTCACAGGCGGGCGTCACCCCGTGAATGCCTAGGCGCTCACCCTTCCCTGTGGCTCCCAGCCTGGGCCTCAGGCCCCGCACAACCCGGCACCACTTCTCGTGAGGAGCTTCAAATCCCCAGGGAACCAGAGGTTTTTCAAAAAGAGGTTTCTAGATGTTGTTTTTAAAGTCTAACCATGAGAACTAAAAACTGGCAGCCAAGAGTGCTGTGTGCAAACCCCGGTCGAGGGCCCAGGCAGGGGAGGCATATGGTGGCCCGCACTCGGTCACTGGGCTCCTGCCTCAGGGAGGACCAGCACCGCTGTCACAGGGCTTCACCGGCCCTGTGGTTGTTCGCTCTGCTGCCCCCTAACCTGCACCACCTGGTCTGCAAGGCACCTGCCCTCCAGACCAGGTGTCCTGGTGGGAGGTGGGCGAGTACTCCCTCCGCAGGCCCAGGCTTAGCAGGGAGTCAGGGTACAGAACTGGTCTAAGGACCTTCCCAGGAACCCAAACTGCACCAAAGAAAGTCATTATGCCGCTGATTTGGTCACTGGCTACAGAAGCACAACATAAGTCTCCAAGTGTCTGGCGTCACCTTGGAGTAAGGCCACTTGTGTACGGGCATTGAAGGGACAGGAACGAGGTGGGGGGCCACCCTCCGGGCCCCCCTGGACCCACCTGGGGTGGAAGGCAGGCGGGTCCCGAAGGGGCCACAGAGGCTGGTGGTGTGCAAGGCAGGCCCTGGGCACATGCACCCAGGCAGACGATTGTGGCTCGCGAATGATTTCGGATTTTGAAAAAATAAATATAAATAAATATATTCCAAGTACTCTGTTAAGGTGATAAATGGCAAAGAGAAAAACTTTCTGGGTATAAAGATGCTAAAGCACCCACAGAGAAACCTCTAGGAAACCCTGTGGGGAGGAAGAGGGGAAGGCCCCTCGGGAAGCACGTCACTTGGGTGTGTGGGGGACTTGGGGCCAAGAGGGGTGCACGGGGCCTGAGAAGCCGGCCAGCACTTAGGGCAGGTGGCTGGGGCACCAGCCCTGGCGGCAGAGGGAGGAGGCCCTGTCCCCGGGGAAGAAAAGGCACGTTACGATTATTTTTTACATTAAGAGGTTAATGGGTTTGGTTGCCAGAACAGAAAAAAAAAAAGCAAAAGAAGCCCCGGCCCCCAGGGGGTGGGGGAAGCCCCCGATTCAGGGGATAGAGACAAAGGGGCCTTGTGCCCCCCAGGGCCGCGCTCCCCACCACCGAGGCCGCTCTGAGCTCCGAGAACCTTCATCCCTGCTGCCCTGCAGAGAGGCCTCCTCATCTCGGGGCAGAGAAAGAATAAAGCCTCCAGAGCTCCCGGAGAAACGGGAGGTCACCAGCTCTGCGTCGTGCAAAACCCGCGCTGCCTGCTCCCCGGGGCGGGGGTCTGAGGACAGCCGCTGAGCCCCGCTCCGCCGGGGGCGCTGCCGGCCGCCCCGCCCAGTGTCCGCCCTCAGGCCCGGCTCAGCTGGCCCAGGACTTCCGGTTCTCGGGGTTCTTATGGCTCCTGTCCAGCCGCAGCGCCGCGGTGCCGTCGGCCTTGGCGAGAGCCGCCGTCAGGGAGGCCAGGTTGGTGGCGGAGCCGGAGAGGGGGCTGCTCCTGCGGGGCTCGGGGGCGCCCTGCAGCCTGAGCCCCGCGCTGCGCCGCCGCCCTGCGCCCGCCGCCCGGCGCACCCGGCCGGGCCTCACCAGCAGCCCGTAGCCGGGGTTGCACTTGAAGTACTGCTTCCCGCCGATGGAGCCGTCGTTCTTACCTGGAGGGAAAGGACAAGGACATGGAGGTGGCTCCCGAGTCTGCTCATGACGGCCTCCCCGCCCCCCGTGCCAGCTGCCCCCTGCACCCCCACACCGGCCCTGAGCAGGTAAGGCCGAATGCCCATCTCCCGGCCACCAGGGCCAGATCCCCCAACCCTCACCGTCTGCGGCCTCAAGTGTGGGGTGAAATGCAACTCCCGCCACTTCTGACACCCAGGTGCAGGCGCCACACCCACCCACGAGGCCGGGCACGAGGACTTCCAACCCAGATGGTCCAAACGGAAACCTCGGGTGGACGGTCACTCTTCCTCAAGCTACTGGATGGAAACCAGCAAATCACCAAACTAACTGGTCAGTTGTCACACACACATGTGACGTATCAAGGTGGTGTCAAGAAGCTTCCCTTGTAAAAGGGAATAAAAAACAGTTTAAGGTGAAGCACCTAGGCTGGGGATGGGGTGACAGGAACAAAGGAAACACTCTGACCCCTAAATGCCTAAATGCCAACATCCCAACATCCCAACATCCCACTGTGACGGGCTGGGAGGGAACATGATCTTTTTAGCAAAAATGATCGTGGATTTTCTACACTCATTGAACATCCTAACCTGCCCTTCTATCTATACCCCACTCCCAACAGGGCCACCCTGCACCAACAACTCTCCACAACGGCTACAAGGGTCCAGATCAACCTCTCAAGGGACCAAGCGATGCTCTCTCCCACTCACTGGGCTCCTGAGTCACATTCCCACCTCCTGTCTCACTGGCTCCTCCCTCTCCCCTGGGAGCTGACCCCCAGCCCCGCCTGTGAACTCTGGTGGCTCCAGCCCAAGCATGGCCCTATGACACCTCAACTCCACCTGTCCAACCCAGAACCCTGGTTCCCCCATTTGCGCCCTCACCCGCTCTCGGGCTCTCACATGTGCCCACGGCTCGTCTCAGGCCACACCAGGTGTCAGCCTGCCTCCCCTGTCCCCCAGGGCTCCCCTCAGGCCTGGGGCTTCCCCAACACACTTCCTGACTCTGCTGCTTCTCATCTCCTTCATGCCGCCACTTGTCCACACCTGTGCCTTCCTACTCTTCCTCCCAAGTCTATTCTCTTAGAAAAAGGTATCCTTTTAAACCTTCCGATTGTTCCCTGTCCTCCTTTACCCTTCTAGACCCAGCCACTGCTCCAGCCTCCTTGGCCGGCCTTTGGGCTGCCCCTAATGCAGAGCTTGTACTGGAAGGTGCCCTCGGCCTGCGATCGACCCCAGTCCCGCTTCTCACATCACTCAGACCTTCACTCCCCTCAGTATTATTTAAAACATCCCCACACCCACCATCCTCGGTTTGCTCAGCCTATTTTATTTCCTTCACAGCACTTACTACTATCAAATTCCTTTGTTTGTTCCCTTGGTAATTTTCTCCCCTCTACAACAAAAGCCCACTGAAACTAGGGACTTTGTTTTGCTCACCAAGGTACCTTCGGGACCCAGGACATGAGTGGAACATAGTAGGTGCTTAACATTTATTTGTTGGATGAATTCATCTATTTGCTAATCTTCCTTTAATTCTTGAGTTCAAATGCAAATATAAACTTCTTTCCCAATTCCCCTCTGCATTTCAGCAAAAATTTAAAAATTTTCCAGCCAGTGCTACATTAATCTTCTAGAACCAGTTCCAATTCATGACATTCTTTGCCAAGATTATTTTTAAAGACAGTGAGTGACATCATAGCTGAGGGGCCCAGAGACAAAGTGTCTGTGTGGGACAGGCGTCGGGTTTCAGAGGGCAAACCCTGCCCCGCTCCGGTCCCACTCACTCCACCTGTCTGTCCATCTCCCTGCCTCACCAGGCCACACGCAAGCTCCACAGCTCCCACCCCCTAGTGGGGAGGCTGGGTGGGAAGGGAGAATGAAAACCAGCCTGGCAGGCCTAAAGATGCTAAACATGGAGTTAACTCCCGGCTATCTACTCAAGAGAAATGAAACCATGTGTCCACACAGAAACTTATACACAAATAGTCCCAGCAGCATTATACACAACAGCCAACAAGTAGAAAAGCCTCAAATGTCTGTCAACTGACAAATGGACAAACAGAATGCGGGGCATCCACACAATGGGATGTGATTCGGCCGTAACACACGCGACAGGAGTAACACACGTGACAGGAGTAACACATGCGACAGGAGTAACACATGCGACAAGAGTAACACATGCGACAACTGCACAAATCTTGGAAATGCTCAGTGAAAGAAGCCAGACACAAAATCCCACACATTGTAGGATTCCACTTATGTGAAAGTCCAGGTTAGGAAATTTCCTATCAAATTAGACAAAAAGTAACTGAATGGCTACCAGGGCTCTGAGGAGGGCAAGTGTCTTGCTAATGGATGGACATGTGGTTTTTGGGGGGATGATGAAGCTGTAAAATCAGGTTATAGAAATGGACACACAACCGTGTAAACATACTAAGCACCACTGAATTGTACGCTTCTAACAGGTGGGCTTTATGGTATGTAAATTGTATCACAATAAAGTTGTGTTAAAAAATAAATAAACATCTGAAGGACAAAGTGTTTCCTTAAGTCCTGCCCTCAGTTTTTCTGAAAATGACGACGTATTCGCTTTACACGGCGCCATTCCAGCAAGAGGCTTCAGAGACGGGCAAACTGGCAGCGGATCTGAGATCACCTTGTCGCCTGAGCTCAGCCTGTGGGCCAGGGAGCCTTCAGATGTCAGGCTCAATGTCTGTAACCTGAGCAAACCCAGCAGATATAGCTACTATTATAGTTCAAATGCAAATGTTCCTGTAACTAAAAAAAGAATAATGGCATTTAGGTTCATTATCAAATTTATAGTAGCTTTCAATTAATGTCTTAGGTTTCTGAGAAATTTCTGGAGGTTAAGAAAAGAGAACTTGACTCCTGAAACACTTAGGAAAAGCTTATCTAGTGAAAATTCCTGAATTTGAAGTAGTGACTCAGAGGCTCAGAGAGGTCAAATGATGTGTCCAAGGGCACACAGCAAATTTCTGGCAGCACTTTCCTGCCAGACTCCAGTTCAGTCTGGAGCACATTCAGTCACCTCCAGCTCCAGGAACTGGTCCCAAACAGGCAGCACTCACCTGAAGGTAAGTCCAGCTCCACTCCAATCCATGTCCCCTCCTGAAAGTCAGTGGGCCCGATGTACCTCACGATGCCCACTTTGTTGGCACCCACGGTAACATATTCTCCCTCTCTGAGCCACTCTGGGACTTCACTGGCTTCTTCAGAATCGGAGGAAACCTCTAGCTTCTCCAGGGCCTGTCCTCCTGCGCTGCCGTTGTCCGGCACCCCCAAGGCTGGTGGGTCCTCCTCCTCTGCACCCGAGGGGCAGCTGGGATCCCCACCAAGCATGCGCGTGAATGACTTCAGCTCCGAAGTTCGCACCTTCCGGATTCTGAATGGAGATGAGGGTGCAGACAACTGAGACAGGGGGTCAGGAGGCATCTGTAGTTTGGAGACGAGCTCTAAGCTGGTGGCCGGCTTGGCCTGGTCCTTGGGTCTTCCTAGCAGTTTGGTGCCAGGGCAAAGGTCGTCTCCACACTGCAGGCTGGGTGACTCCTTCTGGGGGGCAGACATGGGAAGACCAGCTGGTGAAATGCCCACTTCTTCATTCTGCTTTTCGGAGGAAGCTGCACCCTGGGCCTGGGCCACAGTGTCCCTGTCACTCCTCACAGTCTGCTTGGCTGGGACAGGCAGTGATTGGCTGCTCTGACCCTCCAGTGGGGCAGGGAGAGCGCTCTCTGCCTCAGGGGCGGCAGGTGGCCCGGCCTGGCAGGGGACAGTAGGGGGCGAGCTGGGCCCCTGCGCACCAGCCTGGGCCCCGGTCTCCAGGCTCGGGGTGAATGCATCCGACAGCGTGGCGGTGGAGACGCTGTGTGAGAAGTACCCGCTGGAGGCCTCACTCAGGGGGCTGGGCGGCCCCTCTTGCACTTCGGGAACCTGGGTATTGGTGGCCACGCACTGAGGTGGAGGCACTTGAGTTGGTTTGTCGTAGAAAGTCTTCACCACCGGGACCATCTGTACGGACACATCGGCGGCCACACTAACCCCCACGCTCTCTTGGTGAATCTGAAGCAGGAAAGCGGGGACAAGTATCTGGTTAGAACTCAAGGGTAGGTATTCATTTCCAAAAGAACTGAGGGAGATGCTGTGTTAGGCGAGACCTCACAGCTTTACTGCCGTGCAGTGGGGCAGACCTGGTTCCAGTATCTGCTCCACGACTTCCTCCACGTGACCCGGCTTTTCATGCGCCGGATCCTGGGGACCCCAGTGCACTCCACACATGCCAGAGCTGAGCAAACGCCTTGCCCCTTCCAGCTCCTCACCTTCTATACCAAACTAGAGATTCTAACGGCTGCCTGTGATACTGTGATTTACAACAGGAAATACAGAGGGTGCCAAAAAATGCATGTGCATTTTAAAAGAGGTAAAAGCCGCATTAAAATTGTACTGCTCCACATATACCAATGACAAAAGATGAATATGTCATGTTCAACTTCTGCAGTTACGAGAGGTGTTCAAAGTGGTTATCATCAGTATTTATGTAATACGCAGATAATGTCTCTTTAAATGAGTTTACATTTTTTTGGCACCCCTAGTACACATTTTGTCTTTGTCCCATTTCTGGCACAGAGCTCTTTCCAAGACCCTTGGAATTTCCTAAGTGATAAGAGCGATAAAGGTGTCTTGATATTTATAACAAGCCCCTTTCAATTACTCCTGGGTTTACATGAATAAAGTGACTTAGAAATCTCCTAAGGATGGAGGCTGGTTGCTAGGGGAACCAACCACGCTTAGAGGGTTGGAACATTCAGTCCCACCCCCTGATTTCTAGGGAGAAAAACAGGGGCTAAAGGCTGAATCACTTGCCAAAGGCCAAGGATTTAATCAACCATGCTTATGTGATAAAGCCCAGGAGAACAGGTTTCAGTTTCTGGGGTTGGTGAACACATGGAGGGGCGAGGAGACTGCTGTGCTCTAAGAGAGTCACACTCAGCGTGTGGAAGCTTCGCCCCCTTCCTTGTACCTTGTCTGCCACATCTCTTCTGTCTGGCTGTTGCTGAATTCTACCCTTTTACAATAAACTGGCGATCTAGTAAGTAAAAAGTTTCTCTGAGTTCTGTGAGATGCTCTAGCTAGTTAATCAAACCCCAGGAGGAGGTCATGGAACCTCTGATTTTATAGCTAGACAGTGAACTTGAGACTGGGGTCTGAAGTGGGGGGGGGGGGTAGGCAGTCTGGTGAGATTGAGCCTTTAACCTATGGGATCTGACGGTGTCTCTGGGTAGACAGCATCAGAACTGAGTTGAATTCAGACACCCAGCTGGTGAACTGCTTAGTAGTGTGGGAAACAACACATCTGGGGCTGCCACCTCGGGTCTGTGTGGCACAAGGCACTCAAGGCCTCACCAGAGCATGGCACACAGTAGGTGCACACCAAGATCCCTACTCCCTCATGCCCCCTAGCATCCCCCACCTCGCTGCTCTCAAGCTAAGGAATCTACTCCTGTGGAAACAAGATCCCCTGCCCACCATGGACTTCCCAGGGAGGCTGAGAGAATCACTAGAAGCCAAAAGAGCACTTTCCTCCTGTAAAAGTGACATGATGGCCTCATAGGAGGATTAGAAAGTACTTCAACTCAGCTTCACCAGCGCTGGTTTAAAGAACCCTGGGCTTGCTACTGACAGGCTGCTCCTGGCTGGGAAGCAGCAGAAGACAAGGGGACAGAGGCTGCCTGCAGGCTGCGCCCTTTCTCAGAGAGCCTGTCTTCCAGGCTGATGCTGAAGGCTGGTGCCCTGTCCCAGGTCAGGGGGCCCAGAGGTCCTGGGATACACAGGCCAAGCCAGCCCCCCAGTGAGGGGCAGCTGGGGGTGGAGCCTTGTCCTCTCACAACACTGTGTGAGTCACTGCGGCAGAGACACACACAAAGCCCATCTCGTGGGGAACGACACGACCACTGCTCGTCCGAATTCTACGGTTTCTAAGGTGCTAGTAAAGTGTGCTTCTGATGATGACTTCAGTCCCATGAAGAAGGTGGCAGATTATCTCTCTAGTCCCAACCCACAACGACATGGGAAAGGACGGCAGGAATGGAGAATGGGGTTGGGGTGGTGGAGAGGGTGCTGTTCAGAAAAAGAAATATGTTTTCCAATATTTACGGAAAGATTATTTATATTACAGGAATGGCCACTTTCCATTTGAAATACAGGATTTATTTGAACTGGGAAACAGCTGAGATCTATAAGTCTCTTACAGTTACTTGGCTTAACTCAGCAGTTTGATAAATCATGCATTTTCACGTGAATTGTCATTTATATTCCTGTCTCCAGAGGCCCTCCTTTCCCCACAAGGCATACTTTCAGGGTACGAAATTAACGGTATCTCCTGAGATTAACAGCCCATTTTTGTGATGGATCTCTAGGCTGCAAAATTTACTAAATCCAATAGATCAATAACTGTCACCAGCATAAATACTCTAAAAGATTAGGCAATCCTTCAATCATTTTTCTTTTGCAACTTATACATGTTTTATTTGTTCTTTCTGATTTTATTTTTAATATCACTGACCAGGTAGTGAACAAGAATACAAGAACAAATTACAAGGGCCTAGAATCCAAACAATGACGATGGTCCTGAAATAGTACGTGTCCCTATCCCCTCCTGGGTGAGTGCCCGTCACTACCAGATCTACAGCTGCCAGCTGGGGTCTGTCCTGACGAGGTGACAGTCGAGAGATTTTCATGCCTCACATTTCCCTGGTATATCATCCTGTTTGTTCCCACATGAATCCTTTGATAAAGGTCAGAAAGTATTATCATATTCATTTCACAGCATGGCCCAGAGAGGTTAAACGAATTATCCAAAGCCACCAGTAAGTGAAAACACCGGCTCAGAGGTCAGAGCCACGCCACCGCCGAGACCACACGTGGCGCAGGGGGCACTGATTGCAGCGTTCTTTCCTGCTGGGCTGAGGCAAGCAGCCTGAGATTCCTTCCGTCCGCGCCGCAGGCAGCGGCTCCCACTTGACTGAAGTTGATACGTTAGTGCAAATCAACCTGCCGTCTTTGGGTTAAATCCTTACCATGAACATTTCTAGTGATGGTGGTAAAAGCCTAGACGTAGTAAGACTGCCACGGTGGCTTTGAACAGGGACAGCAAAGCTGCCCCGAGCTGAAGACCATTGGAAGGCCAGGTCCCCTCACCAGGAAAGGACTTGGTCTCATTCTGCCCCACTGGCCTTGGGGCCCCAGTCCTGCCTCAGCAAAATAATAAACACTACCCACGAGGAAGAGAGGGGGACCACGATATTATCTTCAGTTAAATTTGTGAACACCAAGGGTGTACTGGGTAGAAAGGGCCTTTTAGAAAGGAGTGCATTCATGAGGTCTGAATTTGCTTTCAAATTATTTGGCCTTTTTTTTTTGCTGTTGTTTTAATAAATAAAATTTTCTTATGAAGAATATAGCATTTCCTAAGAAAATGAGTGCACAGTGGGAGAAAATAGATTTGCTACTCATAAGATTAGGAGTGCTGTTCATCTGTGGGAGGTCATAAGAGACTATTTTTCTCCCCAGCTTAGCATTAGTCTTTTCACGCTGATATCATGAATCGGAATGAAATGTAAAACTGAGAATTAAGCAAACACTTAGAATAAGGAGATTGTTCTGTTTATAGAAATCGCCTTTGCCTAGCAGTGGGCTATTAAAGCAGCAGACTACATTAGCAGTCAAGCACCTAAAAGTTTAGCAATCATATGATTAACAAGTTGAAAATAGCAAAGTGTAACAAGGAAAATATAGAGGGAGAAGACATTGGCCTGTATCATGGTTAATTATGAAAATAGAAACCCTAAAATAAAAAACCATGGGTGTGGGCTTGACATTTAGAACATCGGGGCCACCCACCACATGCGGAGCAGCCCCCAGCAGAGGAGTCACCCCCGGCCCGAGTAACTCACCTGTGCCATCCTGGTCATCCCGCAATCCGGAAGAGCAGACTGCACCATGATCCGGGGCACCGGCTGAGAAAACAAGTGAGTGGGTGGGCATGAAGAGGAGCAGAACAGACATAAGCAGGAAAGGTTTCAGCTGAACACACTGGACAGCCTGTCAACTTTCAGGAATTCTAACAAGTCACTGCCAATTAGGCACGCCAAGTGCTAGGAGCGTCACACTATCCAAGGAAATAGGAGAAATAATAGCAAGTGGCTTATCCCACAGTTAGCAACACAAGACATGTGCTATTACAATACCAACAGTAATGTCTGTGGTCATACACTGTCAGGCTCTCCATTCATATATGACATACTTTAATCCAGGGCTATGTCTGTACACACAAGCATTACAGGGCTTTAGAGATGTTACTGGGACAGGAAACACTGGGAAAGGCTTCAGGAAGGACATGGAATTCAAGCCAAACCTTGATGACCAGGGAAACCTCATGGTGCAAAAGGAGGCACGGCGAGAATAGTCACAGAAAGGGAGGGGGTGAGGAAGCCAGTTTGGCTGGAGCACAATTCTGGGGCTTAAGACAGAAAGAATAGGACAGATCCATAGAAAGGCTTTGGCATATGAAACTAGCCTAATCCAGGGATGTGGTTAGGCCCATCACAGCAGCCTGAACAGAGAAAACAGAAGATCAAGAAGACCGATCTGGTTGTGGAAGGCAATCTGATTGGAGAAATATTTAAAGAGTAAGGTAGGCACATCACTAGTGAGACCCCAGCAACAAAGCAGGTGCAAGGTGAAAAGAGCCTGAAGGGACTTTGGTACTTACAAACATGTCATTTAAGGGACATTAAATATAAATAAACACATAAAACTGAGCACCAGGACAAGGAAAAGGAATGTCAGAGGAAGGAGCTGGTAACTGTGAAGGAGAAAGAATCAGAAAGTCATTTAGCAGCCGCTGAGCCTACAATGGCAGTGGGACACAGAAGTGATATCTCAAAGAAACCAGGAACCCACCACTTCTACCTTTATACCCTCAACCAACCTCTGGCTTCCCCAGGTCTCCCTGCTCCAGTGCAGGAGTCTGGGCCATCGAATGGTCGGCTGCGAGCAGGCTCCACCTCAGCAGAACAAACACTCTTACTCCTCTCCCACAGGAGGGCTCAATATGGTGTGCGGGGGCTGGTTTATATGAAGTATGGGTACTTCTGCTCTTGTTGGGTCCATAAGGAAAGGCAGCTGGTCACAGATCTATTATCTGATCCAAACTGCCTCGAGATGTAGAGTCTTTCTCTCTCCATTTCCCTTCTGGCCTAAGCACTCTGGGTCTTCCCAGCATCTGGGTGTCGGAGGCTCCAGTGCTATCAGGTCTGCAGGCGCTGAGGCTGGACGGCCAAAGTGTTGCCTCCTACCAGGCAGCCCAAACTCTTACCTGAAGGGAGAAGAGCCCACCTGGAACAAAATGGCTCACTGCATTTCTGCAAAGGGTACCACTATACCCAATCATGCCTGCGACTGCCTTTGGGAGAAAAGTGCTAGAAGGATGAATTCTGCTGAAGGTAAGAGAACAAAGGATTTGAGAAGAGGCACAGAGCAGAGGTGGCTGAGTAGGGAATGGTACGACATAAGGCTACACAGATGGAAGGACCTAGGGATACACTAGAAGAGTATACACACTTTGCCCTGCGAATAGCAGGGAGTTACTGGGGGGAGTTAAGGCAGAAGAGCATAATCAAGAGTTATATCTAAAAAAGACAGCATAACTGACCCTGGGTGGTGAGCACACAATGCAATACACAGATGATGTAATGTAGAATTGTACACTTGGAACCTTATGTAATTTTTACCAACCAATGTCATCCCAAGAAATTTAATAATCTATACGAAATAAAGAAAACACAAAGAAAAAAGACAACGTTAGTGGCCAAGGGAACAGATGGAGGGAGGACGCCCTGGTGGCAGCAAGACCATTACACACGAGGGCCTCTAGCTTCTCTCTCAACTCCTTGGCCAGGAAAGTCTCTCCCCTCCACTCCCATCACACAATCACACACGACTCCTTCGCTCTCTCACAGCCCCTCCTGGGTCTTCCTTATAGGAGGACTCCATTCCCTACTCTTCTGTCAACTCCTTGACAGTGGAGTTAATGTCAAGTGGGCATCCCCCACTCCACCACAGTCCTTGAATGCAGGGCCGCTGTCTTTTTTTCTTTTTTAAAGATTTATTTTATTGGTTTTTGACAGAGAGAAACAGAGACAGAGA
>PVKE010027614.1:0-21495 GCA_004027555.1 Craseonycteris thonglongyai | reverse complement strand
GAGGGTTTTCCATCCAGTTACTTGTTTACTGACTAAAAACTCCCTCACAGACAGTGCCTTGTAAGCTGGTTCATTGTCGTGATGCACAAGCCTTGAGTTGGTGAAAAGTTCAGGTCATTTTTCTCTTTTTCATGCAGCTTTTTCAGCACTTCCCAATAGCCAACTTGGTTGACTGTTCAGTTGGTACAAATTCATAATGAACAATCTCTCTGCTATCAAAAAAGTTAGCAACATCAGTTTGACTCTGAATTTGGACTGATGGACATTTTTGGTTGTGGAAAATTGGCTGACTTTCATTGTGCACTTTGACATTTTGTTTCAGGGTCGTTTTGGTACATCCATGTTTCATCACCAATGATAACATGACCCAAAGCATCTTCTTCCCTCTCCAAAAGGTCCCAGCAAACGTCAACTCTCCTTTGCTTTTGCTCATCAATGAGCTCCTTCGGGAATATTTTTGCACACACCTTTCTCATGTGAAGATTTGCAGCAAAGATTTTTCTGTTTCTCCATCGATGTTAACTTGGTCTGCTATGCTTCTCACAGCCAGTCAATGATTTTGATGCACATTTTGACAAGTTTTTGCAATGTTTTTGTCAGTTCTGTTTGTTACTGGCCACCCTGATCTCTCTTCATCAGTGACTCTCACTCCTCTCAGAAAAATGTTTAATCCCTTTATACACTTATTTTCTTCATGGTATTATCCCCATAAACTTGGACTAACGTGTCCCTGATTTCACTTCCACTCTTGCCAAGTTGAACAAGAAATTTAGTGTTTGTTCATTGCTCTAATTCAAGCTCCGACATTCTTGCAATGGCACACTAAAACAGGCCACAACACTCATGAATGCCACATGTCGATATAAACATAGCTGTGGGACCCGGATATACCAAGGTTCTGAAACCTTACAAGTTGTTTGTACAGTGCTGCCAACATAAGCTCATGGCAGCTAGTTCATGAATTTAATTGTCAGACCTTATAAATCCCTCCATGTTCACTCTGTTTAATATGCTACTGAGAATTAGTTTCATACTTAATATATTCATCTTGCATTCACTATAACAAAACACTAAGCTTATGCACATTGTGTTTTAGTACAAATGTCCTTTGCCATACTGGCAAAACACAGAATATCATTTCCATCTCTTATAAAAAAATTTAAAAAAGGCTAGCTTAGGTTAGAATTACTATGGAATGAAGTCAAAATTATACGATCAAAATTGCAAGAAATTTAAGTACAAACACGGTCCTTGCCTTATTAACTGAAACCGTGGTACCCACCCATAGACTGCAGTTTCCTCCTCACAGATCATTTATACTACTTTCCACCAACCACTCCTTCCTCTGTCCTTTACTAGGTGAAATCAGATACAGAGAAAAAATCTGGCCAGTTTCTCAGTTACATCCTCAGATACCATTTGCAAAGTGCTCTTTACAAATTATTTCCTATAATCTTTATGACACATTCCGTTGAACTATCTCCCTTCTAGCACTCAACCAATTTCTAGACTATCTAATAATTATTACTTGCTAATAATTTTTTTTCCCCAAAGATTTATTTTATTGTTTTTGACAGGGACAGAGAGAGAAAGAGACAAAGAGAAAGGGGAGTGCCAAGAGCAGTCTCCATAGTTGTACATCATCAGTTTTTGACCTGGGTTCATTCACACAGGTGGGCAGGAGCTGGGCAGGGCAGGAACTAGGCTGGGAGACTCCTGCATGGGAGGCACATCCCAGCTCAACATATGAGTCCACATGGGCTGGGGCCAGGTTTTGATCCTCGGTCCCCAGGGCTGCAAAGCGAGCCCTTAACCCACCGAGCCATCCTAGATTCTCCTATTACTTCCTAATTCTTATCTTCCTCCTGGCAGTTCCTGCTGGTGACTCCCTCTTCCCCTGGTCCTCTGTCAGCCCTACTCATCATTTCCATTAGTTCCCCTCTTTGCATTTGTTCCTATTTATAGAATTTATGATTGATACACAGATCTCAATACACTTTATTCAACTCTCACATTTATGTGATCTCTGTTAGACATTATTACATTTCCCTTCATCATTATTCTTTTCATAAGAACAATAGCTAACATTTCTTGAGGGAACACTTTGCACCAGATTTGTTCTCAACCTTGTCCAATCCAATAATTCTATAGAAATAAGCATTTTATTTTGTAGGTTAAATGACTTTTCCAAGATTATTACGAGTAAGAGGCTTTACTAGTAACGGGAAGCAAACCCCTGTCTGTTTAGTTTCTGAACCCTTTGGAAGCAAACCTCTGTCTGTTTAGTTTCTGAACCCTTTGGAAGCAAACCCATGTCTGTTTAGTTTCTGAATCCTCAGCCATAACCCCTGCGCTACACTTAGGGTGGGCTGTGCTCAATGCTCACTCATTTTCATCTGTACTTTTCTCTCTTGATAACTTTAATTCCACCATTCATGTTTATTGATGTCCTCATTTCAACCACTTCTGACCCCTGAATTGGTTTAGTTGTCTTTCTCTGCATGTCTATATTATTCTTAAAAGTGTAGTGTCTCAGGGAGCACACAGTCCTCTAGGGACAGGCTCATTGGAACTTTGTAACAAGATGTGGTGGTTCTTGCTAATTTATAGTTAGTGTTCCTCCTCAGGAGGCCTACCTTTTGATTGGTCTATTTAGTTGCAAAAGCAAATTGGACTGATGGACTGAATAGAAGAACTAATCTATGAAACTAAATCTGAAAGTTTATACGATTCAATTCAGAAAGATAAATGTGGCGAGTAAGTATCAAAGTGCATCGATTAATGCAGAGAGCAGAGATAGAATTGTTTTTATGGTAATACAATGTGAAAATAAAAATCATTTTTGAAAGGGTTAAATGAATTAATGAGTGATGGATCAATAATACCTATTAAGTGAACAAATATCTTAAGGCTTAACTCTAGCCCCTTGCCCTGACATCAGTAAAAATAACTATGTCTCATATTATTCTGAAAATTAACAAAATTTACTTATTTCAGCCATTTTTTTTGGATAATTCTTATGTATTTAACTGAACTGACTGGGAATAAAATACTCTCCTATTGTAGTAAAATTAGGGATAAATATTTTGTAAATTTTCTGCCCTCAACTTGGAAGTCTATAATGACTGTCATCCTCTGATGTTTTAGTGGTGATCTGGAAACCATTGTGTTTACTGACTGGCACTTAAAAAAAAGAAAAAACAACTGTAAGAAATTTAAGGAACTATTCCTCCCAAATTCCAGTTTTTTCTCTCCCAACTTTATTTGCTCTGCAACTAATAATAGTTTCTCAATTGTGATTTGTCTTTTTTCTAGGAATACATAACATTTATAAAAGTAATCTGGAATTGAAAATATATACACACACAGAGCAGGCTATTTCAGGAAAAAATTGAAAAAAATGACATTGTGGAAAATTATCCACTGGGTATTTGAAATAATATTCTACACAAGGACAAAAATCAACATGTAAACTTATGTTACACACATAAGCTTATTGTGCCCAAGAATGCAAAACTGCAATATTTCACCTTTCAGAAACATCACTGAACACATACCAAATGTCATCCAGTTCCACAAGCGAGAATCCTACACATGTGCTTCACACCTCTTCTCCCTTAGGTGCCACATACAATCACATAGCATTGACTATTTGACCTTCTTCATATTTCTTCAGTCTGTACTTTTCTCTCCATCTTCACCGCCAGTGCCCTTGCCTGGAACTGCAGTGGACAAACCAGTATTCTTGTATCCAAAATAATTCCCTTCTTTTCCCTTTGCACTTTAGCCAGAGTGGTCTTTCCAAATGCTTACCTGATTATGACCATGCTCTTGCAGAAACACTTTTAATATCTTCCTATTGATTTTAACAAAATACCAAAATCTTTAAGATGACCACCTAGTTTGGCTCATGCCTAAAACCCAGATTTCAACTCCTACTACTGTCTTCGTCACACTCTGCATTCCAATTTCAGTGTTCCCTTTTGTTCTTTAAATGATCGGTACCAGCTTCTGTCCCAGGGCCTTTGCACATGATAGCAGCCTTTCTAACAATATTCTTCATTCTATTCTAAGCCTAATTAATTCATACTGATGTTTCAAATCTCAGTTCATAATTTGTTTTTCTTTACCAACCCAGGCTAAGTCAGATTTGTTTGTTATGTGTTCTCATAGGAACCATTCCTTTGCATGTAAAGACTTGTCTTATTTAGTGATGATGTGATCATCAGTGTAAATACCTGTCTCCCCACTAGACTGTATACTCAAAGAGAGGACTGACTGTATTAATTTGTGCTCATTATTATATCCTAAGATTAAGAATGGAGACTGGCAAATACTGGAAGATTGCTAAATATTTATTGGATAAATACATAAATGCAATCATTTTAGACATCATTAAGTACAGAATAAGTGGAAATTTATTTCCATATGTTCATAATGCTCAAATTTTCAGTTTATAATCTAGTTTCTGGGACAGCAAGTTTATTTGTAATGAGGATTTTTTTTTTTCTACCAACAAGCAAAAGTCCAGGACCAGATGGCTTCACCAATAAATTCTACCAAACATTCAAAGATGATTTAATACCTGTCCTCAAACACTTCCAAAATATTGAATAAGAGGCAAAATTTTCAACTCATTTTATGAGGCCAACATTACCCTGATACCAACATCTGGCAAGGATAGAACACAAGAAAAAAAACTGCATACCAATATCTCCAATGAATGCAGACGCGAAAGTCCTGAACAAAATGTTAGCAAATTGGATGAAACAATGCTTTAAAGAGATTATACATCATGATCAAGTGGGGTTCATTCCAGAGGTGCAAAGGTGTTTCAACATATGCAGATTGATTGATGTGATACACCACATAAAGAAATTGAAAAATAAAGGTCATATTATCATATCAATAAATGCAGAAAAAGCATTTGACAGGATACAACATCTCAGTATGATTAAAATACTCATTAAAATGGGTATAAAAGGAAAGTACCTCAACATAATAAAGTCCGTGTATGACAGATCCTCAGCTAATATCATAATTAATGGTGAAAAAACTGAAAGCTTTTTTTCTAAGATCAGGACCTATTTATTTCTTTTTAAAGGTTTATTTTATTGTTTGAGAGGTGAGAGAAAGAGGAAGAAAGAGAGGAGGGCC
The DNA here is from genome assembly GCA_004027555.1 of Craseonycteris thonglongyai. Taxonomy (NCBI): domain Eukaryota; kingdom Metazoa; phylum Chordata; class Mammalia; order Chiroptera; family Craseonycteridae; genus Craseonycteris; species Craseonycteris thonglongyai. The sequence goes on along the minus strand of PVKE010027614.1, from coordinate 16,338 downwards.
CAGAGCAGTCTCTGTAGTCATATATCGTACATCATCAGTTTTGACATAGTTTCATTCCACACAGGTGGGGGTCACATGGGGCAGAAACTGAACGGGGGGCCTCCCACATGGGAGGCTAGAACCTGGCGGTTACAGTTGCACCACAGTTCAGCATGTAAGTTTTGCACGGGCCAGGACTGGGACTCATTCCCCGGACCTCAGGTTGTAAGGCAAACTCTCAACCTGTTGAACTATCTTGGCATTCCCAGGACCTATTTTAAATGAAATAATTCCTCCCATTTCATAGTGTCACATTATTTCTCAGCCAACAACTTGGAAAGAAAAATATATTCACTAGTGCCTATAAAATTTCCAGATTTAACATTAAAATAAATCAGTGCCAATTTAGAGAAAATCCACAACAGAGATGAATGTTAGTGACTTCAGCTTCACCTAATTAGAGTTATTTATCCAACTAGTAGATGTATTCCTTCGCTCTCACTTGCTTTTCTTCCCCGGAGGGTATTACTATTGCCTCTTGTCTTATACTTTCCTGGTCTCTTTTTTCAGTGTTCAATGTTTGTCCTTTTGTGTTAACATTTGAAATTCTTGAATGAATTGTTACCAGAATCTGGGAAATCATAGACTATGTGTTTCTATTTTAAAAAGCAGGATCAAAAGAGCATAATCCTCAGGTGTTTATTTTAGCACCATGTGAATTTCCATGTGTTCCATACATTTAGTATTTGTGATTCTTATTAGATACTGAATTCTCTGTTATTGCCGTGAAATAACATATATTTTGAGGAAACATTAAACATCTTCCATTTATTTTTATTTTCAGTGGTGTTATTGTTAATAAGTACATGCTAAGTAGCAGCATGGTGTATGTTAAATAGCACATGGATAGAGATAAAAACATCTTAATCCATTGTATTTTAGAATTTGTGTTGAGACTGAAAATCATAATCTATGACACGTGACAGTGCTTCTTTTCAACATTATTAAATCAAGCAAAATATATGTGAATGGTGTTTAAAAATCATAAAGCTCAATACAGATTAATATTATTTGTGAACATGTTCTTTTAGAAATATTGCAGAGCCTGCTTAAATAGTCATTTCATTTTTCTATGGAAGCTTACATTTTTAAATTTGATAAAAGTTACTTTTGATCTATTTATGTTGTTTGGTTTGTATTTTATTTATAAGTGGTTTTGACTGAATATGTTTTACTAGGAAAAGTCCCACAATTCATAATCCTAATACAAAAAAAAAAAAAAAGTTTCATAAAATGATCTATCCTAAAATGGGGGTTAAAGGAAGGGAAGTGGAAATATCTTGGAAATGCATGTAGAAATAGGACTAAGGAGAGCATGTAGAGTTGTTGGAAAAGTATTAAAATATAGTTCAAAGAATTAAATGGAAGAAAAAGCTGATCAAAACGAGGTCATGCACATTTATAGCCAAATATTTGTCATTTTATACTGAGTCACTTAAGATAACATGGGCTGAGAAGTACAGGGAGCTGAAAGAAAACATCAATAAAGAACGAGAAAGTTGGGGAAGCCGGGATGGCTCAGTGGGTTAAGCGCTCACTTTGCAGCGCCGGGGGACCGAGGATCGAATCCCGGCCTGGCCCATGCGGAACCATATGCTGAACTGGGAGCTTCCCCAGTTCAGTTCTCTCTCTGTCTCTGTCTCTGTATCTCTCTCTCTCTCTCTCTCTCTCTCTCTCTCTCTCTCTCGCTCTCTCCTCTGTCAAAATAAATAAATAAGTAAAAATATATTCAAAAAAAAGAACGAGAAAGTAAGCACATTAGGTTTTGCTAAGACACAGTGAGGTACTGAATTGATCTAGTCCAACAACATTCACTATAAAAACTAAAATTCTGTATAGCAAATTTTGCTCTTGTTTTGGCTAGCAAAAAGTTCTAGTGTAATTAATTGAAACCGTTTGATAAGATATGTGATCATCTCTTTGTCTAATTGGACATAAGCTGAATATTTTTTGCATCATATGTTTCATTCAGGAATACCTCCCTACCCCAATTCCCACCTTCACCACCACCATTAGGATCCTGACTCCAGGAATTTGTATTTGTTGTTTTTTCTTTTTTCTTCAAGTGGCTCGGAATCCCTTAATTATGCATTTATTTATTTATTTATTTTAATTCTATATCCTTGTATTTTTTTTCTTCTATTTCTGGTACATGTGACGTCTGACAGTTCTAAACCAGGTAGACTACCACATCAGGTCAAATCCTATCCCAAATTCAACACTCAAGAGATATTAAGGAAAAGTTATGAAATAAGGGTAAAGAATATTAATAAATGCTAAGATGGATGATTTTCTAAATAATTTATTCAAAAGGAGTTGATAATCTTTCCACTGCTTTTTTAGGGGTCATTCGTTGAAGCAGAGGTTTTGTTTAGGAACTATTTTAACTTCCTGGTGGTTTTTCTAGCTAGGGTCAATCTGCATTCCTGTCCCTGATTCTCTTTTAGAGTGTGACTGACTTGACCTGTAAGATAACTAGTGAGTTAGGGTGCAAGCCATAGGCTCAGCCTAGATCAAAAACCAGACACTTACTGGCAATATAAGTGCTCATCAAGGTACTTAACTTCAGCACCATAGTTCATTAAGAGGAATAAAATGAGATGATGCATGTACAGCATTTAGCATTGTGACTGGCTAATATTGATAAATAAGTGAATGTTAATTATTACTCGTTCTCATTTTAGTTCTTCTTTAATTGGATTTATTGTCACTCCTCTGCTATATAATAAAGCAACGTTCCCTCTACTGTCTATGGTGGAGTACGGTATTTTTTTTAATTTTCAATTTTTTTTGCAAAGAAATACTTTAACAAATTATAATACACTTAAATCATGAGAAAAATATTTTTAAAAATACAAAGTAAAACCCCAAGTTTTTATTTTCATATTCAAACACACATAAAAATATTGTTCAATTGATGTAGAAGTTGCTAAATGTTTTTGCTCAGTTTTTTGAACTTCTTTTACTGCAGACAGGAAATAATTAGTAGATGGGTACATGTCTGTGGATCATTCTTTAAGTAGTGCTATGACAAAGACTATGCAATATATTTTATTTACTTTTTGATTGAGCTAACCCCATTTCTAACATGATCAAATGTTCACTGATACTGTCATGGTTAGTGTGTATATGTATATTATAGGATTGGCTTAATGTGATTTTTTTTGTGCTGTAGCAGAAGTAAAAATTATTAACCATCTGAAAACCCCTTAAATTGGAGGCTGAAGCAATGCAGACAATTTAACTTCTACTTTGATGAAGCTTCTGAGTATTTGTCAGACCAAGAAACTTTCCATATAACTATGTACATCTATTACTTAATGACATTATTCACTTGGATCATCTAGAGAATTTTTCAATTCAGCAGCTCTTTTTCTGGATTTTTATCACACACATACAGGATGATTGCTTTCACATAAAGCACTAGCATTATTGGTTTTTCTAAGCAAAGTTCTATACAGTTAACACATGACCTTACATATGTTGGAGAAGTAGACTTTTGGGAAGCTGATATGTGACAGAACATCAGAACACATTTGATCTGAGAGCTCAATTCTTGCTCATAATACCACCTGCTGCGATGCTGTGACACCTTCATCCCATTCCAATCTTTCTCTAGGGAATTTATTACAACAATGAGCTATTAATATGTTTTCTGGGGGGATGATTGGCAGCAGATGTAGCCAACCCAATTTGTTTTGTTCAATATTTCCTTAATTGAGTAATGGGGGGGGAAAGGCTACATACAGTTTGCATAAAGGGAAGAGGACATTCATTTGGAGTACTTGTATGTTTTCTCAATTCTTTCTTTTAAAACACTTTTCAGAATATACTTTCCCCCCCCAAACAATTGTATTCTAAGAGATATATTACCTATATCGCTATGATACCACGTATCACTCATTACTGTTTCCCATCTCTTTTCTTTTTCCATATGTAGGTGTAGGTAAAGAGCAGCTATATAAGGTACATATTTTCTGTGCTTCAGTTGAATGAGTAATTCAGTTGAATGAGTAATTATCTCTGTCAGTCATAAATTGCCTTATTGATACCATGTAGCAAGCAGTCACAGAAACTGACATGGAGTATAATTAATTGTAAGTGTACATTGTTTGCGCAGCTGGGATCGAGTGGAGCTTGGCTAGGCAACACTGGCTCTGGAGATCTTGGCAGGATTTGATCACATGTCTGGGAATAGGCTAATTTCGATTGAGGCATCTTGGCCTTCTCCATCAGGGTAGCTAAGGCAAGCTCTCATGGCAGTAGAGGAGGCAGGGATAGGGCAAACCCAATCGCACAGGTTCTTTTCAAGCCTCTACTTTCTTCTCCTTAGCTCACAGTGGGAAGACATCAAGTTATATGCTAAAGGGTATTGATACCAGGAAGGGTGCAATTGATTACATACCTAAAAAATTAACCTCTTCAATCAAATAATATAAGAAAAATGAGAAATGAGTAAAAATAGTTAAATATATTTATCTTGTTGAAAATAAATGTACTTGAGCAAGTTTCTAGATTTGTCTGTGCTGTTTATTTATTTCTAAAATAAGGCTAATAGTATATAATTATAGTGAAGAATAAATTAATTGATTATGTGAAGTCCTTAGAACAGTGCCTGGTACAGAAGTATGCACAATTTCAGTGTTAGCTATAGTTATTAACATTATCATTTTTATTATTATTTTGAGGTATTCCCTTTGGAGCACTGACAAATGTTTGAGGATAGTATATGGTTGTGTCAATACTTTAAGTGTATTTATTTTGTAATATTTCTCGCTAATATTTATAGCATGGATGCCATCTGTTCATATTATATGAGCATTATTATTTTAGGAATTCATACATATCTACATTCTAAAGAAGACAGATTTAGCATTATAGAGTCAGTTGCACATGCTTTTATTTATAATTTCCGAATTTTTTTACTAAAAGATGAATACTTCACAAGATAAATATTTAAATATTATTTAAAGATAAATACTTCACATTTTTATTTGTTTCCATTTTCTTACTTTTATGAACTTACACAACTGTTGAGCAATGGTAGCAGGCTTATGGATAATGCCAATTTAATTGATATTTGTTAAAATTTTGTTATCGTTTATTAATTTGTTCTGTCATGTAACAAGATCATGTGCCAATGCTTCCCAAGCTGTAATGTGCATACAAAACACCTGGAGTTTTTTTTTAATGCCGGATCTCATTCAGCAGGTCTAGGACACGGCCTGGGCGTCTGCATCTCTCACAAGTGACCCCCTGAAGAAATTGGTATTGCTCCCTGAGTAAATTATGTATAGCTAAAGATTTTTATGTATGTGTGCACATACGGTATGAATTAAAAAATATAAAAATACATCTTTGTGTTACATAAATCAAGTAAATTCATTATCAAATATTTTGTCCTTATAATTAATATTTTTGACACACTTTTAAAAAACCATGTCAAAAGTTATAAAAGGGAAATAGATATTAAATAAAATAAATGTATTTAATATGTGAAATTAGTATGTTTGAAGGCCTCTAAGTGTGTATACAAGTATATTTATTTGCTTTTTATTTATATATCTCTAAATGCCAAATAATATTACTTGCAAAAAAACAAAAAAAAGTCATTATTTAAAATTTTATTTCCCCAGAAAACTACTGAAGTAATAGTTTCTTGGTGGGAATATTAAAGTCACCAGGTCCTGTAATTTTAAAAAAGCCATCTCAATATATATATATATATATATATATATAATTATACTTTAGTTTGAAGTATATACACAGGTTGCTATTTTTTCTCTGGAGGTATTATGCCCCAATAAGATAAATGCTTATATAGAATTTGAGATACGTAAGTAAAATGCATTAATGAACTAAATATTCCACTTCTGAGTTGTAAGGTTCACCAAAGGAGGACCACACACGAGTTTTGAGTTTGAGTTTCTTGCACAGCAGTTTACTGGAAAGCGAAGTCTGTGGGGCTGAGCCCTAGACAGCATCAACCCCTTCTGGGAGTTGGCAGAGCATTTATTTTTATGGGCAGGGATCAGGCAGAACCAGAAAGGGGAGTGGGAGGATATCAGGAGCCATCAGCATCTAGGTTGGGTGTGTTTCGTGGATAATCAGGAGCCTCATGCTGGGGTGGAGAGTCCCCTGGCTTTTGCAATGGAAGATTTCTGTGGTTGGGCCCTTGGGGCTGCTGCCTGTCCTTTGTCCTCATGTTGATTTTTCTCTCCTCCCACCATTAGGCCCATTAGCCCTAACATGAGTGTTAAGTACAAATTCCAAAGTTTATAACTATAAAATCTTTAGAAAGGTCAGAATATTTATTCCTTTATATGTAATCTTAAGACTGCCCTAATCACTATACCTGAAATGAATACAATATTGTATGCCAACTGTAATTGAAAAATTTTTTTTAATTATTTAAAAAAATGCTCTATACATTTTATAGTGACAGAAGAATATCATTCAGGAATGTAATTGATTTTAAAAACTAAATGATGAGGGAAAGTGGGATAAATCTCAGCTGATTTCAGTATCAACTCTAGTAGGTTACATATTCAAAAAGTAGAAAAGGGAAGAAAAGCAAAGAATAGATCATTGGGATTCTCACCCAAAGGTATATCTAATTAAGTTGAAACCTGTTAAAAATAAATAAATTACTACTACCCTGGTCATGATAGCAATTGACATTTAAGTTGTACTTTTTAATTCAATTTATAGTTTATAAATATAGCTAGTTTACAACTCAATTTATAGTTTACAAATTATTTTGTATCTCTATTATCATATTTGATATTTGCTAGAAACATTTGTGAGTCGTCATTATTATTCTCTAAGCAAGAACTTGGAATTTGAGGCTTCCGCCTCTTCTCAGTTTAAGCCTGGGGAAAAATATTCACAAGAGTCCAGGGTCAGAGTCATTACTGGTCTGGATGGAAGGGGACTGAACTTTTTGATGACTGAACTATAGAGATTAGTAAAATATTAATAGCTATTACTTGTTGAGCATTTACATGCTATTTACTATTATATATCTAATATTTCTCTATTTATAATCTATTTGGAGTTACTTTGTATTCTAATACTGTAAATTTGCCTAAAATGTCTGTCTTTATGTTTTCACTTTGAAGCAGTTGTGCTGATGCTGGTGCTGGTACTAGGCACTTAATTTTCATTTAGTTGCAGGTAACACCAATGAAGATGCAGTAAATACATAAATGTCATTTGTGAGATACTACTTGCATATTCTTATGGGAAGCCCAGAATCATAACTCATAATAAAGGCTTTTCCAGGGATGAAACGCTGAGGAAAATTTGAATTCAAATCATATACATATGTACACATGAAAATAAATGCAATCCAAGATTATTTTGGGAATACTTATCAGCTCCTTAAGAATTTTGAAATTAGATTAGCAGTCTCTCCACAAATTACCTATGTTGGAAAGCCCTCAAAATTTACTTTACATTAGAGTTGGCAAAAATTTTTGTCAAAGGATAATTGAGTAACCATTTTAGTCTTTATAGGCCTTTGATCTCTATTTCCACAAGTCACATCTGAACTTTGTAGTGTGATCTTTTAACCAATAACAGTTAGTGGCTTTGTTTGGCCCATGGGCTGTATGTAGTTTTCCAACCACTGAGATAAGATTCTCAAGGTTGTTTTTAGTTCTTAGGTTATAGTTATGCTGAATTTTCTGGGTTTATGGTTAATTCCTTGGTTATAAATTATAGAACTTGGGCCCTCTCTTTTCTCCACCCTCTTCTTTCATCCTAAACTCAGAAGCTTAATTTTGTGCATGCAAATGGCTCATCAGGGTATTTTCCTAAACAAAGACATTTCCCTGAGAAGAGGAATCCTGCTGTTACTGTGAAGATAGTAAGTACACTGCAGATGGTGCTTTCATTTCAAAACAACCACAACATAAAAGATTCGAAATTTTTATTTAATTGTGGTGTTTTTCTATTCTATGGTTTTCATGATTTATTTTGGCAAGGATACAAACTAATATTTAAGCTTCTGCTGGAACTCAACTGTTGTTGATTTTGTTGTCGTGGTGTTGATGGTTCTAAATATAGCGAGGCACAATGAGGAAAAAACACATCAAACTCCATATCCATTTCTTTTTGGCAGTTTCAAAGAGTTTACATTTAAGCTTAAATTTAAATAAGCATTCTTATATTACCTGTTTTAGGGTGTTAACACTGGCATAGTCATCATAGTACTCCAATGTATAAAAACCATTAATTAGGTTGGGATTGAGTTAGTAAGCCACCAGGGATTCCTTCCGCCTTTCCTACTTCTCTTGCCACTGCTTTGGAGGTCTCAAACTGGAGGCTCATGGGCCCCATCTCAGCCCCGTTCCAAGCTATATTGAAAAACAAAAACAAAAACTAAGAAATACTTGCCACTGTTAAAAGATGTTATCTTGAAATCTGTATTTCTTACTTCCTTTGAAAAATCAGATCTACTAAAGATATGAGGCATTTATTTTCACATGAGAACTGCATATGGAACAGCTTGTTCCATTTACCATACTTTCTAAATACTCTGTCTCTTCAGAACAGAGACTGAGTAAGGGTGCATTTATGCTCATAACAAGACTGTGATTATACCAACTTGCTTCACTCTTTATCTGCTTGATCAGTATAGGAATTTGAGTTTCTGGCTCTTGCTGTGTGCCTGAACGCTGGGGATTTCATTAATTATAATCATTTCAGTTCTACCTATGGGACTTTTTATCCCATACCCCCTAGAGCATATTAAACACAAAACTATGACTATATTAATTGTATAATGACTGTCAAGAGCATTTTTATGTTGGTTAATGTTACTTTTTCCTTGCAAGCAAGTGCCTTTTGAACGTTAGTGCCAAGAAAAAGAAGATTTTTATGTCTTCAATAATTGTTATAACATAAGAGATCTAACAATTAAATTTGCAAACTTGCTACCATGCACTTACATTGGTAGCACTGCACGACTTGGTAAAGTTTCATAACCTTAGCATATCAGTGTCTCACAGCTGTGCTCATGTTGACATGTGGCAGTGTCTTTCTGAGTGGCATTCATTATTGTTGTTGCCTGTTTTTGTGTGCCATTGCAAGAATGTCAGAGCTTGAATTAGAGCAACTAACAAACATTAAATTTCTTGTTAAAGTTGGCAAGAGTGGAAGTGAAATCAGGGCCATTTTAGTCCAAGTTTATGGAGATAATGCCAGGAAGAAAACAGAGGTGTAAAAATGGATTAAACATTTTTTTGAGGGGAGAAAAGGTGTCACTAATGTAGAGAGGGCAGGGAAGCCAGTGACAAGCAGAACCGATGAAAACATTGCAAAAATTTGTTGAATTGTGCATCAAAATCATTGGATGACTATGAGATGTATAACAGACCAAGACAGCATTGATAGAGAAACAGGAAAATCTTCACTGTGAATCTTGGCATGAGAAAGGTATGTGCAAAAATGGTCCCGAAGGAGCTCACTGATGAACAAAAGCAAAGGAGAGTCAGTTTGCCAAGACCTTTTGTGGAGGCAAGACAATATTTTGGTGATGAAACATGGGTGTACCAATACAACCCTGAAACAAAGCATCAAAGTACACAATGGAAATGAGTCAATTCTTCACAACCAAAAAAAGTTCCATGAGTTTAAATCCCCAGTTAAAACGATGCTGCTATCTTTTTTGATAGCAGAGGTATTGTTCATTACAAATTTGTGCCAACTGGACAAACAGTCCATCAAGCTGTCTATTTAGAAGTGCTGAAAAGGCTGCATGAACAAAAGTTAGATGAAAATGACCTACACTTTTCACCAGCTAATGGCTTTTGCAGCACAACAGTGCACCAGCTCACAAAGCACTGTGTGTGAGGGAGTTTTTGGTCAATAAACAAATAACTGTACTGAAACACCCTCTGTAATCACTTGATCTGGCCCCCAATGACTTTTTTCTGTACTGGAAGATAAAGGAAATATTGAAAGGAAGACATATTGATGACATTCAGGACTTCAAGGATAAGATGATAATGGCTCTGATGGCCATTCCAAGAAAGAATTCCAAAATTGCTTTGAAGGGTGAACTAGGTGCTGGCATCAGTGCATAGCTTCCCAGGGAGAGTACTTCAAAGGTGATCATAGTGATATTCACAATGAGGTACCTAGCACTTTTTCTCAGATGAGTTTGCAACTTCATTGTGAGACCTATAGGCTTTCTCTTTTTGTCTTGGCTGCCTGGAAGTTCAGAACTCAATTTAATAACGTCATAATTCTGATGACATTTCTCTCCATACTTTGTGCATTATGGACTATTATATTAATACTGATTACTAAAGAGCCTACATATACACGTTCTATTATTTGTAAGTGCATTTTTGCAAGAGATCAGTCTTCATAACATCAGTATGTAAGTGATACATATTAACTTCTCAAAATCATCCTCCACATTGATAACAGATTTTTATTTATAAAATACTAATCAGGTTATTCCATTATTCCTTTGATTGTTTTAGAACTCTGCATATCTACCTCTCTTGCTTAGAAGAAGTCTAATATTTTTGTGACCCTTTATCACATTTTTTCAACTCTCCTTCCTATCTGCTTCTGCCTCCACAAAGTCTCAGGAATGGATTAATTGGAGTTTTCCAAATGTACCATGGTATTTCCCACCACTTGTCCTTCACAATACCATTCATGCCACAAATAATCCCTCTAGTATTGGGAGGCAAATCTACCACAGCAAATAATACATTGTACTGTCATTTTTTTTTAAGCACAAAAATTTTAACAGAAGTTTCCAAGTGAAGAAGCTTGTTCATTTTGTATACCTGATGCTGAGCCTAACATCTGGTATATAGTTGTGCTCATTAACTAATCATTTAGTTAATTGTGGTTTTCTGAAATACTGATAGACCTGAAATAACTGATACAGGAAATATTTTAGACTATATATAATGGGGATTTTTTTTTTCTTTTTTTTTTTAAGAATAAGTATTGATTGCTTACTATTTCTAGGTTCTCTTCTAAATATATATGTGGGCAGGCTATGGAGAGAATTCCTTCAATTGAAATTCACAGATGAACACAGGCCATTTTTGGTAATGTGAGTACAGTAAGATGCTAGGGGGAAACCGGGATGACTCACGGGGTTAGGCACTTGTCTTGCAACCCCAGGGTCTGAGGATCATATCCCGGCCCCAGCCTGTTTGGACCCATACGCGGAACTGGGGTGTGAACCGCAGTTTGGTTCTCGCTGCAGCAAGCTTCCCATGTGGTAGGACCCTGGTTTGGCGCCTGCCCCAGGTGTGCTTCCCAGGTAGGAGACCGCCAGCTCATGGGGGTGTGCCTCCCATGAGGGAGGCACCTGGCTTGGTTCCTGCCGGATGCAGGCCCCCACCTACCTGTGGAGTGAAACTATCAAAAACTAATGACATACAACTATGGAGACTGCTCTGGGCTGTACTCCTTCTCTCTGTCTCTCTCTCTCTCTCTCTCTCTGTCAAAAACAATAAAAATAAATCTTTAAAAATAAAAATATATAAATAAATAGATGCTGGATAAGGCAGTTTATGATGAAGAAGTGAAGTCTGCAGTAAGGAAATGGTTTCAAAAACAAAAACACTGAAATTTTAAGGATGGATTTCAAAAACTACTGTAGCATTGGCAGAAGTGTATTGAAATGTGTAGTGGTTTAGTAGAAAAATAATTATTCAGCTTTGAAAATAAATAATGTAGATATATTTCTTTTTATTTCATTAAAATATCTTTTTCCATTCATTTTCTACTTCAGTGCATGCAAAATTTACCAGTCCACCCTCTTAACGTGTATTCATTTACTCAATTCTCCCAACCACACTATTATCCTATGATTTTGTACCAATTTTAGGGAAGAGGAAACTAGAAAACTAGACACCAGAGATTAAGTCATTTCTCCCCAGGACACAGCTTGCAAAGAGTGGGGCCAGGACTGAACTCAGGAGGTGTGCTTCCCGAGATGGTGTTTGTAGTCACTCTACACCACTGCCTCCCGTTTATGTACTGAAAGTATATTTGTTCCTTAAGACACCAATTAAATAGTAACCAATCTTAAGTTTCACTAGTCTTATCAGTTCTCCTGGGAATGCAGGGGTTCTTTTGGGTTCCAATATTTGATGAGAAGATTAAATTCTTTAAAAGTCTAGATAAGTCAAAAAAAATACTATATTAGGCAATAGTATCTTTAAATGTAGTGTGTGTGTACATATTAATTATTTAACTAAGAGTGAAGAAGGCTAAAAATATACTAACCATTCTCCATCATCACAAGCAACTGAAGGCAAGGTCTCATTGCAGAAATTAGAAAGAATCACTTATCTGTGAAGTCACTAGCACAACTTACAGAAAGAAGATATAGAATTGACTGTCTTAGAATCAATTCTAAGGGACATTTTATCCACAAAGACTTAGTGTCGGATGCCCTTAAGGTCTACTCTGGGAATAAGTGATTTCTTCGATATCCAGTGTCTTCATTCTCTTTCATAGTCAATTTAAGAGTGGAGACAATACATTCCTAATTTGCTGATGTAATGACCTTCATGTTTCCTACATTATGACAGTGGGGATCAAATGAGAACAAGGGTTGACTACCCTATGGACCTGCATTTCTAAAGGAGTCCCTGATTCTATAGATAAAGATCAGTCACCATTGATCCTATCGATAAGGTGAGCCAGGTTCTGGGCAGAGACCTGATGTCCCAGAAGGCAGGTGTCTGTTCCTCTGACCCTTGAGTGACCTCAGCTCAGGTCAGTGTTTACCAACCTGCTCCCAACCCGTTTTGAGATAAGGTTTTAACTAATAAATAGCATGCTTGAATGCCTTGGTCTATCTCCATAAAAAGATATGTGGCATGGCAAAGCCTCCGCTGTTTGTCCTAGGTGTTCTTTCAAACAATATGTTGTATTTATTAGTCTTTTGAGGATAAGCCACGCTTAACAGCATTCTATTTTATTTTTCTCACCACAAATGTATGAACAAGTACCCCTTTATCAATCTTTCCTCTGAGGTATGCTCTAGAGATTGACTTGGTGAAACTATTAATTATTATTAAGAGAAATAATAGGATATTTGAAGAAATAGAACTTAGTGAAAAGCCAGAACATTTATTTCAATGGAATCTTACTCAAACCTGTGGTAGCATCATCCAAAAGAAATGAAGGCCTACATAAATTACTTTGAGAAAAGGCTAAGCCTATCTTTCAGCTATTTTAATATCATCAAATTGATCACTGGATATCATCTTTGCCATGAAAAGCATCTGCCATTAATAAAACATGTTCCCCTTTGAAAACTATTAGTTTTCAGTTAATTAGTTAAAGTTAACTCTGAATAAATTATATACTGCAAGAGACACCATTTGATAATTCACACTTTCCTGGGAAATATTGAAAGAAAGTTCCTACAGGCAATAATGTCACATCTTATAATTAGCATAAATTTGTCTTAAAAGTTTTATTTTTTAGATCTTAAAAGATGTTTTATCAGTATGTATATAGAAAATAACTCTTTAAAAAATAAGTTTCTATTTTCTGCAGTCATAAAAATCTATTAAGGTAAAAATGTTTTCAAGTACAGTAATATTTTTTAAAGGATCAATAACAATAATGCTCTGCTTTGCAACTATGTTTAATGTATATAAAATATCACAGTGCTGAACCTTTTTAAAATAGTCATAAAAACTAGGTAAGTGGCTTCTATGGTCTATAACTAGGAAGGTTGGATTTTTAAATTAACTTCAATAGAGGTCTATCAGAAATGCCTTTATAAGTTAAATTGTAGAAGTATATAAAAGTCATCTATGAATATTTGTGTTATTAATGCTAATCATGAAGTAGTAAAGCTCTGTGCTACTCATCACTCAATGTAGAGCATGGCATTGAGAGTCGTGGCTTTTATATTTTTATTAAATTAATTGGGGTGATATTGGTTAATAAAATTATATAAATTTCAAGTATGCAATTCTATAATACATTATACATTGCATTGTGTGTTCACCACCAGAGCTAGTTCTCTTTTTGTCACCATATATTTGATCCCCTTTACCTTCTAATAGTTCCCCACCACCACCACTTTACCCTCTGTTAACCACTGCACTGTTGTCTGTGTCTACGAGTTTTTACTTGTTTGTCTTGTCCATTTGTTGCTTTACGTTTTAGATCCCACTTAGGAGTGAAATCATATGGTTCTCAACTTTTTTTGTCTGACTTATTTTACTTAGCATAATAATCTCAAGATCCATCCATGTTCTCAGGGCAGCCAGGGAAAAGAAGATAGTAACCTATAAAGGAAATCCCATTAGATTATCATCATTTTTCAGCAGAAACTCTATAAAATAGGAGGGAGTGAAATCAAATATTCAAACTATTGAAAGAAAGAAATTACCAGCCAAGAGTAATTATATCCAGCAAAGTTACCTGTTAGATATGAAGGAGTAACAAAGACCTTTCCAGACATACAGAAGCTGAGGGAATTGTCCACCACAAGGCCTGCATTACAGGGATAAAGTCATATCTCTTAATTCACTGTTCTCTTTCCAAAAATGCTGGGTGAATTTCTCTTCAAAAGTCCCAGTGAGGCTCCAAACCGTGGACTTAGGTCATCATTTTCAGCTTCTGTCACTAGGTATTATGTCAGCTAACACAGCACCTAGTAGTTTCAACTCCAGTGGTGAGTTGGTGTGTCAGTTGATTGTCATGGCTTTAGTCGGAGGTTTCATTTTGTTTCTTCACAGATAAAAAACATCACCCTATAATGTCAGTGATCTAATGAACAACTGACAACTGTTATGGTACCATACAGTTATTCCTCTGGCAGTATTAAAAAAAGATGAATAGATATCTTAAATACATATTTTATTTTTGTTTAGTTTATTGTGAATAGATGATGCTACTTTATTGTGCTTTTTCTGTTTATACCCTGGTTGAATTGCTTTCTGTTTAAGCAAAAGTGGTTTGAATTTGCATGTGTCTTCTTTTTTCTTAACTTTCTTTTCTTCCTTTTCCCTCTATAGGAACTTTTTACCCCTGAATGCAAGTTTAAAGAATCTGTTTTTGAAAACTATTATGTAATCTACTCATCTATGCTGTACAGACAACAAGAATCTGGTAGAGCCTGGTTTTTGGGATTGAATAAGGAAGGGCAAGCTATGAAAGGAAACAGAGTAAAGAAAACCAAACCAGCAGCTCATTTTCTACCCAAGCCATTGGAAGGTAAGTGTTATGTGTGCATTCATCTTATGAGATTTATTATACATTTATTTTTTTTAAATTAACAACTCTACCATGGCCACAAGGAAACTTCTTGTAATGCTGGATAAATTCTTGATCTTGATCTGGTTGTGATTGCATAAGCATCTACGTAAGTTGTGTGCTTAAGATTTGTATACTTTACTGTGTATGTGTGTGTGTGTGTGTGTGTGTGTGTGTGTGTATGTTATGTACACATGTATACACACATATATATATAAACATGTATGCCAGGAGAACTTCTCTATTCACTTCTATGTCTCAAATCCTCACTGCTCTAGCCCATAAATAATTTCAATTAATTAATTTAAAAAATTTTAAATCTGTAATGACATTATAAATCTGTGACTGTGACACCTGGTATATTAAAAAACTAAGTTTTGAATATTATGGAATAAAGTATTTGCCCATTTTGGTGTTATCTAGCTAAAAGTAATCACATACTAGTGAGTTATTGCAATTACAGAAAATTAAAAAATAATAACTTGGCCTTTAAAAAACTTGTTGCTTTGCATAGCTCCCTTCCAAACTGCATAATTGCTTAGTAAATTCAGTTGTGGCATTACCTTTTGTATATTCACCTGTAAACAATAAAGCCATTTACTTTGACCAGATTCCCAGAGACCAGCAGGCTACAAAGTTTTGTTATTTAATCAGAAATATCTGCATCTTTCTCATTAAGGATTCTGCCAGAAGTGTCATTTACTTTTAACTATGTAAAAATTATTTGAGAATGAAAAAAAAATTGATATTGAGGCTTTTCAAAAATGGTTTCTGTTGAAATATTGTTTAGTTTTGACAGAAATAAATTACAATAACTGTATAAACTCTTAAACTAGTTTAAACAGTTTGATTTTGTTTGGTTTTTTGTTCCTATAAGAAAGCCCTAACCATCAAGAGAAAATGCATATTGGTTTTATAATTCATATTCTTCAGATAAGAAAAAGATAATTTAAAATATTGAAATTTAAATATTAATTATCTGTGAAGTCATACATTTAGCTTTCCATTTCTCTAAGTTTGGAAAACCACTCT
>PVKE010027613.1:0-21517 GCA_004027555.1 Craseonycteris thonglongyai | reverse complement strand
ATAGATGACTGGATAAAGAAGATGTGGTACATTTACACAATGGAATACTACTCAGCGATAAGAAATGATGAAATACAGTCATTTGTGGCAACATGGATGGACCTAGAGACCATCTTATTAAGCGAAATAAGTCAGAATGAAAGAATCCAGAAACATATGACCTCACTTATAGGTGGAATATAAAACTGAAAGTTACAAAGACACAGAGACTTATGGACACACTAAATAGCTGGGCGATTGCCTGAGGGAAGGGGAGGAGGGGGGAGGGAGGTGGGGAGTGGGTACCAGATGTATGGTGATGGAGGGAGAGCTGATTCTGGGTGGTGAGCTCATAATGCAGTGCATGGGTGATGTAATGTAGATTTGTACCTCTGGAAACTGTCTCGTTGTTACCAATCAATGTCACCCCAATAAATTTAACAATAAAAAAGGGAAAAAAAAAAGAACTAGCTGAAGAAGGTCAAGTCCAGAGAGAACTCAGACTCATGAAGTGCACCCTTGGTTGACCCCAGTTCCACCTTTCTCCATCTCCAAGGCTGCCCTGGTAGCTCCCTGCTAATAAAAGCAGCTCTTATGCTCTGGTGAAGACAATGCCAGCTCCAAGCAGATCCAGCCTCTCTCCAGCCCTCAAATATCAAATTACCTGGATCTGCATTTTGCCAGGTGACAAAGGATCATGGATGGCCCCACCAATTCAGTGATTTGGTCAATTGCTACCTAGTGGAATTTGGATGCACCTGAAAAAAATGCAGGCGCCAGGATACAGGATTTCAAATGACACCGAGGAGCGTGGTCCGCAACATTGCTGATTTTGGCTGCGCTGGCTGGCCCGGCAGCTGCCTTCCCCCGAGAATGCTGAGAAACTGCTGCTGAGCGTTTTACGGGCTGGTGGAAAGTGGATGAATCCCAGGGCTTTTGGAGCCTAGCTGCAAGCTTGTTCAAGTTCAATGTAAAACGGATAGGTGGAGGAAGATGGCCTTGGAGCCAGGGACCCGCCAGGTTTACATAAGCATCTGTCATCTGTCTTCGGAAGAGTGCTGGGAACTAAAGAGTCCCTTTATAAAGCCCAAAGTGGTCTCTTATGTTTGTTGAGGGGCTCATTTCAGGACACTGGACAATACTGGGTCCAAACTGAATTAATAGCAGCCGCTTGGTGAATGGGTGGGTATGTGGAGCCGGCCCTGGTTAACTGGGCGAAGAAGAGCTTCGGGTTAGCCTGTATGTCCCACTATGTGGTGGCGGGGCCTTTCTGGGATTTTACTCGGGTGGCAGCTTACCGTTCGTGTCTTTGCTCTCTGAGGTTCTCGGAGAACGCTTTCCGGAACTCAGAGAGGAGGTGTAGCTGGGCAGAGGAAAGAGTGTGGCCTTGCTGTAGGTTGGTTAACCCATCTGCTTCCCCCCCCATGGTGGGGGCCCGCGTCCATGGCGTTTTCTCTTCTCTGTCACCGTGCCTGCTTCTCACCAAACAAGGCAGATCATCACCCCATTGGGATGGGGAGACAAATGACAGTACTAAGGGGAACTGAGGAGGATTAGATAAAACCGAAGAGCTATCACACACAACAGTGGACAGTCATTTAAAAGGAAATCCATCTTGTTGTTGCCTGAGGCCTCCCAGGAAGAAAAAGACATCTTCCTATTGTGAGTTCGGTTTTTACTATCAGGGATCAGCCTTCAAAAACGTGTGGGCCCTGCTCCTGCAGGTTGGCACGGTCCTGGGTGACCTCACATGATTTCTCTCAGGGTCAGGAGGAAGACGGAAGCTTCAGGAGTCAGGCTGCCTGGGCTCCCCTCCCAGCGACAGCACGCGGGTTCTGCCCGCCCCTGGACAAGCTGTCACGTTGCTCCTCTCGGTGAGTCCATTTCCAGCTTCGTAAAGTAAGGATCATAAAAGCATTTGCTTTATAGAACAATGGAGAAGAATCAATGAGAGGATACTAGGAAAGTGCTTAGAACATAACTAGGACGCAATAAATGATCAGTATGGTGACCACAAGACAAAAGCAGGCTGTCTACTTGTCCGTAGACAAATACATGCTAATAAACGCAGACCTTCTCGCCTTCCACAAATGGTCTTGCAGTAACAATCAGACTGTGTAGTGGTATTTCTGAGATACTCACTTTCTCCCCGCGCCTCTCCAGAAAGGATGATAAAGAGGGTGATCCTGGCATCTTATTTTTTTTTCAACATAGCTTTATTGACATATCATTTATACACCATAACATCCACGTGTATACAGTATACAGCTCAGTGGTTTTAGTGTGTTCACAGGGTCATAGAACTGTCACCGTAACCTAATTTTAGAGCATCTTCATCTTTCTAGAAGAAACCCTGTACCCTTTACATTAGCATCCACGCCTCATGCCCCTCACCCAGCCCCTAGAAACCTCTGATTTCTGTCTCTATGGATTTGCCCTGTCCTAGACATTTTCATATGCATAGACTCATACGATATGTGGCCTTCTGTGTCTGGCATTTATATGAAACAATGTCTCTGAGGTCCTTTCATGTCATAGCATACATCAGTACTTCATTCCTTTTATGGGAAATAGCTCCTTGCATGGCTGTACCTCGTTCTGTTCACTCATTCATCAGCTGGTGGATGTTTGGGTCGCTTCCACTTTATGATGAGGAATCAGTGTCATGTGAAACTGCTGCCCTGGGCCCAGGGCTGGTGGTGCTGTGGGCTGGAAGGTTCTGCTTGCCTCGAGTTTGGGGTTCAGAAGGGAACAGGAGTCACTCTGCACCTTTTGCTACTATTCAAAGTGAGTTGACCATCAGTTACAGGCCGTTCTTGGGCCCCAAGGTCCTGAACAGCGGTTCCAGTTTTGGAATGACGTGGAATCTCTTCTAGGCAGAGCTGGGGGCAGGATGGGAAGTGGAGGCAGTTTTGTTGCTGGTGTAGACGGGGAGAATCCACACCCACAGGAGGGAAGGGCAGACTCAGAGCCAAGGAGCTGCATCCTCAACCCTTCTGCCTGCGTCTCCCCCAGGTTGTGGCTCGTGGGAATAGTAACACAGTAGTCACTCCCCACTTAATTCACAGCTTCACTTTCTGTGGTTTCAGTTACCTGCAGTCAGTCCAAAAGTATTAAACGGATTAAACGGAATATTTGAGAAATATTTTTTAAGTGTCAAATCCTGCGCTGTTCTGAGTAGTGTGACATCTAATGTCATCTGGCTCCGCCCCACTCAGAATGTGTCCAGCGTATCCACACTGTATGCGCTCCCTGCTCAACGTCACTTAGTAGCCATCTCAGTTATCAGATGGGTTTTCAGAGAGAGATCTTTTTTTTTTTATAAAGATTTTATTATTGTATTTGACAGAGAGACAGAGACAGAGAGAAGGGGGAGGGCCCAGAGCAGTCTCTATAGTTGACACTAGTTTTCCATATAGTTTCACTCCACAGGTGGGTGTGGGGCTGTGCAGGGCAGGAACTGGGCCGGGAGCCTCCCGCATAGGTCCCGGCAAGAACTGAATTGGGGGAACTCCCCAGTTCAGCATGTGGGTCCACATGGGCTGGTGCCGGGATTCAATCCTCTGTCTCTCAGGGCTGCAAAACGAGTGCTTAACCCGCTGAGCCATCCCAGCCCCCCCCCCGCCCCCGCCCGTGCCTTTTTTTTTTTTTAAGGTTTAATTTTTATTGGAGAGATCTTGAATGAGCACATTCATATGACATTCATTACAGTGTATGGTTATAATTATTTTATTATTATTATTTGTTGTTAATCTCTTACTGTACCCGACCTACAAGTTAAACTTCAACGGAGGTATGTATGCATAGGAGCAAACATACGAGGGCTGTCCTGAAAGGATCCAGCCATGTACTATGAAAGAGAGAGGCATTTATGGCCGGATTTTTTCCGGACAGCCCTCGTATGTACAGAGTTTAGCACCAGGGCAGTGTCAGGCATCCACTGGGGGTCTTGGAACATATCCCCACAGCGAAGGGGAGAGTGCTGTACTGTGCGTGTCCAGACTGCCTGGATTTGGATCGGCCAGAGGATGACATTGAGCAGGTCCCTGAACTCCAGTCTTTGTCTGAAAGAATGGGATGAGGTGTGTGCACTTCACAAAATGCTCGTGGAAACCGAGTGGGCTGGTGGTCCTGGTAGCAGAGCGCTGCCTCAGTACAAAAGGCCATTTTCATTTCATGAGAAGCTGGAGTCCCGAGTGCTCCATCTGCAATCGGGGTGGGCTTCTCTGTCTGTGAAGCTGCATGAACTGAGGCAGGGGAAGCAACTTCAGTCTCAGAGCCTGGAGGGGCAGAGCCGGGGGCCCGGCCTGTTTCACAGCAGATCCAGTCACCTGCAGGCACCCACTTTCCCAAGTGACCGGGCTGTCTGCTCTTCAGAAACCCGCCCCCAGGAGGGAGGACGACCGTCCAGGAGACGCTCTGTGGTGTGTAACATCCGTAGGATGTGGGGAAGGAAGTCGGGCCCCTGCGGTCATGCACCTTCGCTGGGGACTCCGGGGACATGTGCTCCTGCCTCTGGCCTCACCGTGCGGCTGCAAGGCCTGAGCGTCCGCCGCTCTGCCTGTCCTTAGCCCAGAACCGCCGGTCTGGAGGGCACCCCCCTGCCTGCCTCCCTGCCCTCTCCCACGTGACAAATGAGGCCTGGTGACTGGGTGAGGGGGACAGGGCGCATCTGGGGCCGGGGTGTCAGAGCAGCTGATGGAGTCCCTGATGGGACAGTGATGCCACAGACAGAGGAGAGGTGGCTGAGCAGGGGGCCGGCACCAGCACACTGCATCGCCGGGGTGGGCGTCCCTGCCCTTAGTGGGTTAGGGCTGCTATCCCAGTACCCTGAACAGGGACGTGGGTGAGGTGGGCATGCAGCCAGTGCCCCTGTCCGCCTCGCCCCTGCCCAGCCTGACTGTGCCCAGGACTCGGGCTTCCCACAGGCTTGGCGGCATCGTGCTATGACTTGATTTCTCTGCTGCTGAGAGAGGTCCAGCCTGGGGTGAGAGGCTGGCACTGTGTGGCACTAACCTTACCTCAGCCAGGCAACCATGTGCAGGTGTCTGTAAGAGCAACAGGGTGGCTCGCTGCCCATCAGCCCCTGAGCCCCCAGGCTGCTCCATGCTCTTCACAGAAACACGTATTTGCAGCCGATTTGATCTCTCCGCTGGAATCACTGGGATGACAATGTTTCAGGCAAGATGTAGTTCCCATCTAACCCACGTCAGCATTTCTGGGGGAAAGAGCTCTAATGAAAGGCTCCCCTGCCCACGCCCCTCCCTGCTTGCTCAGCCCCACAGACACAAACAAGCCCCTTGTTTCTCTTTCCCAAGCAAGCTGAGACCCCTAAAGGTGCTGGACGCCACCTGCCCCCCAGCTCCCCAGCCCCTCAGCCCCTCGCAGCCCCTGGGAGTCCTTGGACAGAGCCCGTGAATAACTGCTGCTGTCGACTCCGCAGCCTTGCTCTTCTAGCTTTTGACAGGCTCCGGGGTGCTTTATAGCGGGAAAGGGTGTTATGAATTCTTCCTTCATCTCCCTTTGATGGTGGTGCTCTGGCCGGGGGGTGGCCTAAAAATAGCTCAGCCGAGGAGCCAATGACAAGCATCTAACAGCGGGCACACAGAATGGGACTTCCAGGCTGAGGAGAAATGGGAAGCGGGCTCCTGGGAAGGGGGTTCTGGACTCAGCTCCTTGCAGTATCTCTTTTCTCCCACAAATCAACCCTGAGAGCAAGATAAAGAAAGTAAGGCTCAGAGAAGTTGAGCCACTTGCTCGAGGTCACACAGCTAAGGAGCCTATGGGCAAAGTTTGGAATCCTGAGCTGAAGACCTGGTCATTGTGCTCTCCTGCCTTCCCAGAGGCTGAATTTGGGGGCAGTTTATGGGGGATGTTTTGGTAAATTAGAAGGCATGATGTGTCAAAGCTGGAACTCAAACCCACGGTCTGCCTCCTGCCTTCTCCCCTGCTGTTCTGCTGTCCCTGGGCACCCAGGAAGGACTTGCACACCCAGGATGTGTTGCACACCTGGGGAGGACTTGTAAGAGGGTTTGTGCTAGTCTTTCTCAAAGCAGAAGCTCCTGAGTATAATTGGAAGATGATTTCTTTCACAATGCTTCAACTCACACCTCCACTTTTTAAGTCCCATCTGGTGAGCAGGACCTGTCAATCTAAAGCCCTGGTGAGGCCCTTACCAGTCTGGTGGGGCTGGAAGGGGTGCAGTAGCATCCCTCACCCCAGGGCCTTCCACCTGGCCCTGGACAGGTCTGGCTGACCCCACCCAACACTATGCTGATGGCTCCCTTGTCTGGTCCTCGAGGATTTGCCAGGCACCAGGCTGTGTGGTTTACCAAGAGCATCAACTTTGCTTAATTCTTACCACTCTCCCGAAAGGTATTCACCCCGGTTTTCCAATGCAGAAAGCACAGCTCAGAGGGAGTCAGGGACTTGCCAAAACCACACAGCTCTGAGGCGGAAGGGAGTGTGCTCGCTTAGGCAGCACATACACTGAGGCAGGAGGGAGGGATTTGGAGTAGCTCACAGTGATGCTTTCCCCACCATCACCCCAGCCTTCCCTGGAGGGGGCGGGGGGAGAGGAAGCCCCTAAGACAGTGTGTAAAACATCAGACATCATCTCTGCCCCCAAGGTGCTGGGCACTTCGTACATCCACGTAATAGTTAAAATAATGAAACAAAAGAGTGAATAAAGGACCAAGATGGGTGTGTAGACTGCAAATTCAGTACGTGCCCAAGGCTGGGTGGGGCTGGGAGGTCTTCAGGGGTGGTCAGGAGAGGAGTGGTCAGTTTGACCCTTGTTTCCAGCCACTTACTCTTCTGTCGCCCCACGTGCCCCTTCCCCCCACCCCCCAAGAGAAGTGCAGCCAGCCTGAATGTGTGAGCACTCAATCTGTGGGCCAAGAAGGAAGAGAGGACTCTCTTTAACCGTGCTAACCATTTTTCACTGCTCTCTTCCTCCTCATCCCTGTTTATTCTGGAGATCGATACAAAGGAAAAGTTTTTCCCAGCGGGGGACCTGGCTCTGTAGTTTTTAAAAAGATCCTTAGCTCTTCTTCCCAAGTTCTGCTTGCTGTCCCCCATTGCCCATTGCACTTAGTGAGGGCAGGGCCAGTTCTGGGAAGTGACACTGGGGAGTGGTGTGGAAATAGCGCTAGGGGCTGTGGCCCGGGGCTTGGCAGGGCCCACGGGGATCATGGATGCCCAGGCTGCATGGGACACCTGGTGTCAGGAGCTCATCCCTTTCCTTTAGACAGAAATGTAGGCTTCCTGAGCCAAAGCCTTTGCAGGAGAGGTCTGCTCCAGAGCGCGAGAGGACCCAATGGTGGGTGGGGAAGGAGATCTCAAGGTATAGGGCAGTCTGGCAAGATCCAATAGGACAATCTAAAACCTGCCGATCCAAGAAATCAGTATCCTCTGTGCGTCTTGTCATGTAAGCATGCAGTCCTGGCTATTCTGTGAACGAGTTGAGTGACCTAGGCAATCAGAATAGCTGTTAAACTACAAAGGTTTCCCTTCATGGAATCCATTTACTTTGTTGAAATCTGTGCCTGGTCCCATAGATGAACTGGATGAAAGTGGGGCTCTGGTTTGGGGGGGGACCAGGGTTTGGGACAGACGCTAGTGCCTTCGTCTCCTCTCTGCACCACCATGGGACCTGGGGTCCTGAGGGAGGCCAAGAAAACACCAGAGGAGTTGGCCCTGGGGTTGGTTTCTAGATCTAATATTCTAGAAATGTGCTCTCACATTGTTCCCCTCGCCGTTGTGTGCCCGTGTGTAGACGCTCCAGGGAGCCCGTGAGAGCTCGGGTGGCAGCCGCACTCTCTGACGCTTGTGGCCTTGAGCACAGTGGGGGCGTGAAGGCAGATTTGTACACAGTTGAGTTTTTGTCTCTTGTTCCCCTAAAATCAAGTGTTGGCAGCAGGTCACCTGGGGCAGAGAGCCGCTCCCCACCAGTCTTCATGCGCCATCCATTCTGAGTTCCCGTGGAGTTCCTGCCCATTTTCCCTCTTGGCCTCAGTCTAAGAGGACTCTGCCCATCAGGATGAAATGAGAAGGAAATCCTCATTTTGGAAATCACCTCCTATAGGAGTGTCTTTTCAAATTTTTCCCATCCAGGCAAAATGATTCTTTCATGCCCCATCCATCAGGAATTCAACTCATTTTCAAGGTTTTATTGAAACTTTTGGTCCCAGCACTGCATTAAATGCTGGGGGTCTGAGTAAGCTTCAACTATGATCCTGTCTTCTAGGGCTGTTCAGGGTGGATGGTGACAGCAGACTCCTGGGGGCAGATTGACAGGGTGACAAGAAGTAGTGCCCAGTATGCAGAAAAATGGCGGGTATAGAGTAAGTTGCAAGACTTTATTCTGAAAGGCCCAGAGCATCAGACTTAAAGGATAAGGAGCCAAGAACATTCTAGGCAGGGGTAAACGCATGAGCAAACACTTGCAGGCATCAGCAAGCCTGTTCTCTTAAGGGTACATTGTAGTCTAGGGTAGTTGGAGTGCCAGGCTTGTTGGGGACAGTGGCTCCAGGGTAGACTGATCAGAGAGTTTAGGTCCCAAGTGGGAATTTCCATCTAAGCTACAGGACAGAGTAGGTTCCAAGGAGGGGCAATTTACGGTCATTACTCAGTTTTAGGAAAACCACCCTGATGTTTTAGAGGATATGTGTTGGAGTGAGGATAAAGGGCCTGAGTTGTCCTCGGGAGTAATGCTGGAACCCCAGCCTGAGATGACGTGATTTCATTTAAAAGGAGAGCGAGGAAGGAGGTGGATGTCAGAGATACATGGAAGTAGAATTAATAAGCACGTTAATGGATGTGAGGGTTGAGAAAGAACTTAAGAGGCCAAATGTTTGGTTTGAGGAATTGGCTGGAGAAAGGAGCTTGCTTCTGAGATTGGAACTGGGTGGAGGCAGAGCCCCTTGGGCGTGGGCGGTGGAGATAAGGCTGCTGCGTTGAGTCTGAAGGGTCTGTGGGATGCCCGGTAGGGAGTCTGGAGCTTAGGAGGGAGGCCTGGTGGAGTTTGGGACCCTTGGCCTGTGGATGATGGTTGACTGCCTGGGTGTGGATGAGTGAGGAGGGACCACTTGAAGGGTGGGAAGAGAAACACCAGCACTTAAGGAGGGAACAGAAAGATGAGGCGAAAATGCAGAAGGGCGAGCCAGAGGAGAGCCTGCCTTGTCTTAGAAGCCTGCTGGGAAGGAAGTCCTCAGTTCCTATAGCAGACACCGCTGGTCTCAGACGCCTGTCCTGTGGCAGCAGAAGCCCACCATCCTGCTTTGCCCTGGGCTTCCCTACAGAGGCCCTGGCTGGGCAGAGTGAAGTCGAGGTGCGAGACCCAGCGGAGCCAGGTGACTCTGCAGAATTTTCTGTCTTCCGGGCCGCACCAGCTTCCCTGGGAGAGAGGTGACCCGCTGGGCCCAAAGCGCTGAAACTAATTGAGAGAGCTGTTTAACTCCATATCTCACCCCCGCCGCGCTGCCAGCGCCCTGGCTGTCACGTTGACAGCCACTGGCCCATTAAAGGCGCGGCTGGACCAGTGGGGCCCAGTTCTGAGGAGCTGCTCTTAGCAGCATTTCATGGCAGGACCGCAGTTAACGGTTAGCACCTGTTTTATGAGCAGGGTCCTCACGCTCTGGGAGGACAGATTCAATTTATCCAGAAGAGATTTGCTTCCCCCTATTAAGCTCAGGAGTGTGTCCTCCGCTGAGGGCTTTCTCTCTGGCAGGGGTGGGACCTATTTAACATGGGTCCTATTTAGGTTCAGTAGGAGGCCCTGGATGGATGGTAGGTGTGTCTGGGGGGTCTTGTGTGAATTGCTGACAAAGTAAGGGCCCGAGCAGCTGGCTTATGGTGGGCCAAGAATGGCGATCTGAAAAAACTGTGTGGTCATAAAAGATTCTTCCCAGACTAGTAGCAGAAGCTTGTGAAGTGGGCCCTCTTTGGTTCCAGTCCTGGCTGGACCAGTGGCTTCCTTGTCACTCTTAGGTAAACCAGTTAACCTTTCTGCCCCCACCCCCTTCCCCAGGTCTCTTCATCTGTGAAGTACAGCTAATAACACCTCTCTTCCTCCGAGGCGTATTGTAGGAATTAATGACCACAGAGTATGTCAAGGTTGGGGAGGGGAAAGAGCTTGGGATGTGTCCACACTAAGCATTCGAGGGGAGTCTGGATTTCCCAGTGACAGGAGGGGAAATAGAATTTGGCGTTACCAATACATCATACGTGAAATTGAATTCTGATAGTATTTGTTCAGGACAGGTGACATCTTAGGGTAGGTTCATAAAGTGTTGGACTTTTTCTGTTTAGAATGGCAGCAAACTGTGATAACTATTTTTGATGCAAAGAAGACTGTTTTGTTTGTTTGTTTGTTTGTTCTTTTTTTTCTTTAATGCTGGACGGGGAAGAGGAAGGCAAAGCCCCCATGCTGGCTCTCCTTTTTAAAACAGAGGTGAAGAGAATGTTGTCCCTGGCGAGATAAGAGGTTATGATTTTCAACTCTTCAACTTTGACTTAAATGTACAATGTTTCTTTTATCTCTGCTTTTCCTGAACATGTTTTCACTGGATTACACAATTAAACCAGAAACATTTCAGTAACTAGTCAATGGATACTATATCTCTTCAATCCATTTTTTTTCCTTATTTCATTGTTTTTGAGAGAAGGTGAAAGAGAGGGAGAGAGAGAGAGAGAGAGAGAGAGAGAGAGAGAGAAGAGGGGAGGGTCCAGAGCAGTCTCCATAGTTGTTCATCATTAGCTATGACATGTTTTCATTCCACACAAGTGGATGTGGAGCCATGTGGTGCAGCAACCAAACTGGGGGCCTCCCACATGGGAGGCGAGAAATTTCACTGCCATCCCGGAGGTTACCAGTTGTGCCAGTTCAGCATGTGGGGGCTGCACTGGCTGGGGCTGGCAATCGAACCCCCAGACCTCACGATTGCGAGGCAAGCACTTAACCACTGAGCTATCCCAGGATCACTTCAATGCCATTTTTGTTTCTCACTAGAAAGGCCTGTGTTAGTAGAAAGACTCGTGAAGAGTGAGGGTTTTGATGAGTCATTTATATCTTCTCTCTTAGGTCTTTCTGTTGGGAAGGAATTTGAGACTTTTTTTTTTTTTTTAGGGAAAGTGAGAGCTAGGGCCTGGTTCTGGTGCTTAGTAGGTGTGTGACTCTGGATAAGTCTCACAATATCTCTGAACATTGTCTCATCCAAAAACTAAGTCACATAATAAGGGCCACTTAATAACGTCATGACAGTCAAATAGGATGTCATCTCTGAAAGGTTCGTGCACCTGTTAGGTGTGGGGATTTACTGCCAAAGTGGGAAAGAAGAGGGAAATGAAGAGAAAATCTAGAGGTATTGTCCCCTGAGCCAGATGGCTCCCTGGGACCAGCCTGGCCCTGTTTCTCCTTCAGGGTGTGACCCCGGCTACTGAGTGCTTCTGATCCCTGAGTGGCATCAGAAGACCTCCCCTAGCATGATTCTGGCCATTGGGGGCAAGGGATGGACCAGGGATATTCCCCAAGAACAAGTGACCATGCAGCCTGCCCTGGGAGCTCATTCCCAGCTCTAGGATGAAGGGTGGCCCACTGAGAGCTGCTGGGGACAGGCACCGGGCTAAGCCCTCTACACACACTGTCCCGCTCAGTCCTTCCAGCTACCTGTGAGAGAGGCGCTGTGGTTCTCCTTCCATGGAGTAAGAGGCTCAGATTGGTGGGTTACTTTGCTCAAGGTCACACAGCTAGTGTGCAGCACACTGGTGGGCTCTGGCAAGAAATAGCTGGCACACAGAGAGTGTTACCTAGGGGACCTTCATAAAGGGGCTCTTTGAAGATATGCAGGCAGGGCTAAGGGAGCCACCAGGGGACAGCAGGGAGCCACCTTGAAACCCTGGCAGGGGATGAATGGCTCTGTGGTGAGCTCCCTGGGTGCCTACCAGGCTGAAAAAGATCAGAGACAATGTGTCTGGGCGGCAAATGGAGCATCACTAGGCTGCAAACCCATTTCTGACATCAGAATCGGGGCTCGTTGACATTCACTAAGCTGAACTGGTGTTACTCACAGGCTTTCTCATGGCCAGTGATGTGTCCTGTGATGACCTAAGTAAGACTCAGTGACAAAAAAGTGAAGATTGTTCTTCCTGGTGGCTGTGTCCCAGCATGTAAAGTGCTATTCAAAGGTCAGTTTCCAAGGAGTAAAGGGCCATGTCATGTATGCTTTTGAAACATTAGTACAATGAAAGGCAGTGTGCTGGCAACCTTGCTAATGGGTGCATACTTTCCAGATTTCCATTAGCCCTCCCAAGAGTGTCAGTGTTATGTGGACAGTCCATGGGATAGCAGTGAACCTGAAGATAACACAGTATCTGTTTTGCGAATAATAATTCCCACTTTCATTTAAATTATGCCTTTTCCAGAGCATGATTTCTTTTATGAGCAGTATTGTCAAGGCTGAGTTTCATCCTCCGTTGCTCAGACAGTGTAGTGGGCAGAACTCCGGCCCAGTGTCTTGCCTGTGGATCCCTGTGGCCTCTAGCTTCCATCTCGCCATCCAGAAAACACACAGTATTCGCAGTCTGTCCTCCACCGAGGGAACCCTCTGGTGCTTTTTATGTTGCTCCATGGTCTGCAGTCTTGAAAGGTGTTATCTGCTAAATAAATGGCTCTGATGTTATGATGCGTCTGTTTTCCCACTTTTAATAACCAAAATACATTTACTAATTAGCGTTTTTGATTAGCATGGGAGCCAGTAATTCTAACTGAGTTGATATCATTCTAGTCAAAGGCAAAGAAATGTGACATTTTATTTCTCCTGTGGGGCTCAGGGTAAGCAAACAGATGAAGTCTGTTAGGCTTCGGAATAGCTCGCAGTGCCTTGTTATTACATTCGTGGGGCCCTGGTGGTTCGGAATCAGTGGGTTGTTGTTCTTTCTGTTCATTCATTTGTTCATTCATTTGTGCAAAAGACATGGGTGGAGTGGGCTCTGTGCTGGGTATTGGGGGGTGTAGCATTGAATGAGAGAGACAGGAATCTGCTGTAGGCAGAGGACAGATGAACAAACCAAGGGGAGGCCAGGGAGTGTTAAATGCTATAATAACAATAAAACAGGATGATGGGAGGCAGGTGGAGGGGCTGCTTTAGAAAAGGCACTTGGGGCATGCCTCTCAGAGGAGGGGACATTTAAGGTGGGACCAGAAAGATAAGAAGGCGGCCATGCCAAGATTATCTTTGATCACATTGACAGAATAGCCAGAGTAAGTCTGCACATGTGTCAATGTGACTTCAGTCTTAACTCAAACCATTAAAAAAAAAAATCAGAACCGTCATTAAGTTCACTCATTAAGACAGCTCACCCCAGGGGACGGAGGATTTATCACACTTCCTTGAAGTGGCCCGTTTACCTGTGGCTCGCCCTAAATCGTGTGTGATCTCATGGGAGGCAGGGACATAGACTTGTGCCGCCTGTCTCCACACAGCCTAAAGCAGAGCCGGGCTAGCGGGAGGCCTGCAGCGAATTCAGCGGGTGATGAATGAATGCAAGAGCTAATGATGTTGACGGTCACTCGCGTCAGACTTTGCAGGACTACCCTGTGGTGAGGTTTTCACCAAGCAATGACAGGGCTCAAAGGTGGGCGAGAGCTGGGAAGAGGGCTTTCCCCCCTTGCTCTGGTCTGCTAGTCCCTCGAACACTATGGTCTGAAGACTGCGTGAGAAGAAATGGTTTAGTCTTTGGTAAAATATTAATGACCTGCTATTTCTCTTGTTAGGAAAGCATGATAGCAGGATAGCCAAAGCCCTTCTAATTAGAAGCATGGTTGTTTTTAGACTGAGGCTCCAAAATGGAACGGGGCCTCAGGGGAAGCGGTGGGATCTCTTCTGTGGCATGATCCCTGGGTACATTTTTGTGGCTCTTATCTTGAAGGGTGGGCCTGCTTAGGAGCCCCATCTGATTAAGATCTGATCCATAGCTATGAGAGTTGGCGATGGGCAGGACAGGAGGGCATGACAGGGCAGATGGGGGAAGATAGGCTGAGAAGAGTCCCCCCCCCGGCTTGGTTGGAGAGCTCACCCAGCTGCAGGTGCTAGGGGGCGAGTTTACACCTACAACCAGCGTAGGGTTTGAGGCTGTAGTTGTCTTCAGGCACCGATCCAGGACAGTGGGGCCCGAGGTGAAGTGGCCACCTGTCTGGGCCGTCAGGGCCCTGTGCCCACGATGCTGGGGTTTAGGCACTGGATCTGAGGCTGGGCACGGGCCTGATATCACCAGGCAGGTCTGCAGGCCTCGCCGTGGTGCTGGGCAGAACACAGCACATATGTGGTACCAGAGTGGAATGCAAGACCGAGGCCTGGGGCCAAGCTGGAGTGCTGGGGCTGGGCCGTGGGTGTGTTGGGAGCTGGTTAAACCCTCTTGCCTCAGCTTAAGTTTGGGCTTGAGCTGAGTGAGCGGTCTGAGGAATGGGAACGAGAGGCCCAGCACTGGTGACATAGCAAGCCCGATGCTGTAGCTGTCACGGATCTCCTCTGTTGGAAGTAGGGGTGCCCGGTAAGGTACAGGATACCCAGTTAGATGTGACTTTCAGAGAAACAATGAGTATTTTGTTTTATGATAAGCATGTCCCAAATATTACCTGCGACGTATTTATAGTTGATCTGAAAGTCAGATGTAATAGGGCGTCCTGTATTTTTATTTGCTGAGTCTGCCAAACCTAATCTGAAGGCAAAAGGCAGAGACGCTCCACCAGAGGCCACTGGTTTCTAAAGCGTTAGGTGCCTGGCCCATCCTCTGCAGTCAGGGCTCATGGGGTTAGTTCCCCTTCCGCCCCCTGAGCACGTGTTCCTCGGGGCCGCTGCTGAGCTGAGGGAAGGAGCCAGAGTGGTTGGGGCGGATGCAAATGGAAGAAGTGTCTTGGCTGTGTGGAGGAAAGATGCCCCGGTGTCTCCCAGGAGGCCAGGCTCCAGGAAGAACAGGCTGATGCTCTTTGTTGCTTCTCCCTGAAAAAGTGTCCCAAATGAAAATGCCCAACTTCCCCCTATGTTATTTGAGCTTGAAGATGTCCTCAGGTGACACCAAGGATGTGACCTCTAGACTGTTATCCACCCAACTCTATAGATCGCGAACGTTCCTGTTGTGTGAAGGTTCTCGGCTTCACAGAGCGGGGACCTGAGGCTCTCAGGAGCATAGGGAGAAGGGAATAGGACATGGTCTTGTGTGGGTGCTGAGGACGCCACCCCGATCTGTGGACTCCTGGTCAGTGTCGAGCCCACAGGCCCTGGGCAGCTTCCCGGATGCTGTTACTTTCCAGGATGCGGGGAGAATTGTGGGCAGAAGAACAACGTAGGACTAGCATCCTGTCCCAGTGAGGTCGTTCTGTTGTGTGCTGTTCTGTAACTCAGCACCTTGATGAGTGTGTCTCCTCGGCAGGTGGCACATGTGTTCTTTTTCCTGATGACATTCTGTCAGCCCAGGGCATGTGTGACCAGGTAGGGGGAGTGGGAAGCTGAGTGATGTGTTGTTATTTTTGAGTTGAAGATGAGAGGCATCAGGGGGAATGTCCACTAAGCTATTTCTGAAATATTTGTCACTTACTGTCACTTTTGGGCATAGAGCAAGACATCCTCTTAAAACAATCAATATGAACTCTTTTATTTCAGTGACTGAACAGTGAAGCTGTGAATGCTCCGCTGATGGGGTGTCACAGTCTCTAAACCCGCAGAGGGATGTTAACAGGACAGTGAATGTAGCAGGCGCCTCTGACCTCTGCTTTCCTTGTATTAGTCAGAGTTCTCCAGGAAAGCAGAGGCAGGGTATGTGCATGTCTCTGTGTCTGAGTCTGTCTGTCTCATCTCTACCTCTATCTGTATTTTATCATTTCTCTATCTATCTATCTATCTATCATCTACCTACCTACCTATTTATATCATCTGTCTGTCTATATCTATCTATTTATCTATGTCTTTATCTGTCTATCATCTCTGTCATCTATCTATCATCTATCATATATCATCATCTGCCATCTATCATCATCATCTATCACCTATCTCTTATCATCATCTATCATCTATCTATCTATCTATCTATCTATCTATCTATCTATCTATCCATCATCTGTCTGTTAGGCTATATCTATCTGTCTGTCTATCATCTATCAAATCATCTATCTGTCTGTCTATCTGTCTATCTATCTATCTATCTATCTATCTATCTCTATCTGTCTGTCTGTCTGTCTGTCTGTCTGTCTGTCTGTCTGTCTGTCTGTCTGTCTGTCTGTCTATCTATCTATCTATCTATCTATCTATCTATCTATCTATCTATCTATCTAATCTATCTATCTATCTATCTATCTATCTATCTATCTATCTATCTATCTAATCTATCTAATCTATCTATCTATTCTAGATTAACATTAAGGCATTGGCTCATGTGATTGTGGGCACTGGTGAGTCCAAAATCTGGAGGGCTGGAAGTTTAGGTAAGAGCTTATGTTGCAGTCTTGAGTTCCGAATCCACAGGGCAGGCCAGGTAGGATGGAAACTCAGGCAGCGTTTCTTTGTTGCAGCCTTGAGGAAACTTCTCAAGAGCAAAAAGTGATGAAAAATATCACTTTTTGCTCTTAAGACCTTCGATGGATTGGGTGAAGCCCACTCACATATGGAGGGTGATTGGCTTGACTGAAAGTCTGTTGAGTTAAATGTTAATCTTTATTCAGAGCATACTGATTTCAATGTTAATCACACAGTAAAAAAAATGCCTTCACAGTAACATCTAGACTGGTGTTGACCAAACAACTGGGCCCCATAGCTTTGTCCAGCTGACACATAACATTAACCATCTGAGAGAGCTTGTCTGCAGATATGCTGAGTATATTATATATCTGGCCGGGGACCCAGGAGTAGCCTACCTCAGGCACTTTCAGGTGGATTTTTCTCTCCAGGAAGGGGCTGGACCGCTGGCTGTTTTACAGGAGGTTTGCGAAGGTCAGAGCATCCATCTTGATTTCCCCTTCTTCTCTTATTACTATGCCAGATTCCTTCTTGCTTAGGGGAGAGCAGCTTTTGTTCTTTTAAAACCTTCGAGTGATTGGGGGAGGCCCACTCACATTATGGAGAGTCATCTTGCCTCGGCCTCTGTCGATGGTAAATGTTCATCACATCCAAAAATACCTTTACGGCGACATCAAGGCTGGTGTTTGACCAACTGGGGACTGTAGCCTAGCCCAGTTGACACACAAAATTAACAGGAAGGCTGGCACAAGACAGGAGAGGTCAGAAAAGCTCAAGGCTCCATTCAGCTGTGCTGAGTTCACTGCCAGCTTTTCCCTCCCTGGTCAGGTAGGTGACATACCCGCTCTTTGGCCTGTGATGAGAATTCCAAACATGACAGCTAGATAGAGGTCTCACACACTCTACCTGAGACAGGTTCCAAAGGATTCCAGCAATGGCTGTCAGATGCAGGCCCAGAGCATTCTGCACGGTGTGTGGCTTTCTGCTGAGTGTGTTTCCCTGCCTCTGGTCCAGCAGGCTTTTCTGGCAATGACGGTGGTTCTCTGAGGCATCATCCTGCTTTGGCTCCTTTACCTCCATCTCTGGGAGAAAGCTTCCCCATCTCCGTTTCCCCTTTGCCCTTCCCCTTAGTTATAACCTGCTCTCTCTGGGGGGAGGTTTCACACAGGGCAGCTCCCTGTTGGTATTGGGCTACCCCATTCCCCACCACCCACGATGACGAACGCCTCACCTCTAAAAAAGCTGCACGTTTAATTTAAAAAAATGAACCGTTTAGTTTGGAATCATTTCAGCTTCACAGAAGTTGCAAAGAATACAGAGTTCCTGCCTACCCCTCGCCGAGTTATCATCTTGGGTTACCCTCTTGGGTTATCATCTTACATTATAAGAAACATTGGTCACAGTTAAGAAGCCACCATGGACACTATATGACTGTTCACTCCAGACTCCGTTTAGCTTTCATGAGTTTTTCTGCTCCAGGATCCAGTCCTAGGTGCCACATGTCATGTCGTGCTCCTCCGCTTTCCAGGCAGGCCTGGTCTGTCTGCCACTTGCTCCTTCTCACCACGCCCTGTCCAGTCCTCCCCGCTCTCTCCTCAGGCTCTGTCTCAGGTTGAATGGTCACTGGCTGGAAGCCCGCGGCCATGTCTGCTGATCTTTGTTCCGAAGCCTCATTCGGAGGTTTTTCCTCTTGCCTGCTGGGAGGAAGGAAGCCATCCTGGCCGCTTGGTAAATATTTTACAACATCTAATGGAATCAAGTTGTTTACTCTGCAGGAAACAGAAAGGCATTAGTTAAAGAAAGTAACAAGCAGGCTGGTTGCTGACGCTTCAGGTTTAGCAAGAGCCCTGGGAGCCCGAATGGTTTCTACTGAAGGAGTTTTAGTGCTGGTTGGCAACCAGAACATACTAGAAGGGATTGACTTCTGTGGCTTCTTGGGTAGGGCCCTCGCTACTAGAGCCCCAAGGGGCCAGGATAGGGAGTCAGGCTGTCTGCAGCCTCAGGCCCACCAGGGGCCTTGCTCGGTAAGCTTCTGCTCCGTTCTGTCCCCATAACTTCATTCCCAAATAGTTCCCCACTTGACCTGTT
Organism: Craseonycteris thonglongyai; assembly: GCA_004027555.1. NCBI lineage: Eukaryota > Metazoa > Chordata > Mammalia > Chiroptera > Craseonycteridae > Craseonycteris > Craseonycteris thonglongyai. Next base: position 2,942 of record PVKE010027613.1, on the reverse strand, counting down.
CCTCCTCAGCTTGACTCTCCCAGCCTGTGCCCTCTGGGGGTATCCATGTGGAGCTGTGGACCACATCCTGAGCTGTGAGGTCAGTGCCCATCACCGTCGCCCCTCACCCATGAGACCTGGCTTTCTTGTCTGGAACAAGAAGGATGATACTCAGCCCACGGCCCCAAGGCAGGGCCCCCGGGATGGCTGGCAGAGCTGGTGAGTCCACAACGCCTGCCTGTGGCGCTGTGTGCTGCATTTACTTCCTGCTCCTGCCCCACCTCCCCCACCGTGGGGCCCCACCTCTACTTTTTCATGCTTTGCCCCCCAAGAGCTTTATTTCACAGAGGAGTGAAATAAAAATGTGTATTATTTAAAGCAAGGCAGATAAAGGTTATAGTCTATTGTTTTGCTGCCATTTACAAGCTGTGTGCTGTAGTAAAGTTTAATGTTGAGCCAGAAGGGAATTAGTGAAGGGCGTCTGGGCAGAATCCTGAGTGATGGGACAATGGATTGTAACGCAAACGCTGTCTGCCTTGTTCCTCCCTGCTGGGCCCTGTGGGCCTCTTCTCCCTCCTCTTAGCCTGAGTACCTACCCCCACCCCGCACCTCTTACCCTGCTCTATCCTATGCTTTCACTTATCCTTCCTTCTCAGCCCCTGCCACACCCCCCCCCCACAGTTCTGGGGTGCTGCAGGACCCGAGGTCTGGAGAGGGAGCTGTCAGTGGGGTTCTATGGCTGTCTTTGCCCCAATGCTGTTCCAGCCTGACTGTCCCCCAGTAACCTGGGAGCCAAACAGCGGGGCCACTGCTGGCCTGGAACATTCAGGAGCCTTTGATTGGACTTGGGAGGTTTCTGAAGAGCTTGGTATTCCCGTGTCCCCCAGCCAAAAGCCACATAGCCAGCCGGGTCCCAGACCTGTGGTCCCTAATAGGAAGCAAGAGAAACAGACCAGTATGGGTTTCCTGCCCCCCACCCTCCCACTTTGGGTGAGTGGCACTTATACCCTGGAGTCCTTCTTGGGGGTGATGAGGTTACCCCTGACTCCGAGCATGCCCCTCTGGGCCCAGGGCATGTGGTTTCATGGCCCCTGTGGCTGGGTCATTTCTCCCAGAGACCTGGGGGCTGGTTCTCGGGTTTTTGGAGGCATCCCACGTGCTCAGCAGCTTTGGATTAAAATGTTTAAATCCACCTATTATGCTCCTTAAGCTGGAGCCCCAAGGGGTTGTTGCTTGGCTGTGAGCCAACGCTCACCAGGATAGGTTGGGCACTGGCTCAGAAAACTACACCTGCAGATGAGGGTGAATGGGCAAGCCTCAGCTTCTGCAGCGTGTCTCAGCTGACTGTCCTCCGTCTGGTCACAGCTGGTGGGAAGGTGCCATGACAGCGTTGTCCCTCTATGGCATGAGACTCGTGTGCAGAGGTGGTGAGCACGCAGATTCTAGGGCCTGCTCGCAGAGTTTCTGATTCTGTGTGTCTGGGGCATGGCCCTGCGGTCTGCATTTCAGCAGAGCTCTCCTGGGCCCTGCTGGTGTGCAACCGGATTTGGGATCCTCACTCCAGCCCCTCCTCCTCTTCTGGGTGGGATCCCTTCAAGGTCACTATCCAGGGTTCTCATGGAAGGGAGACGGGGGACACCGTGGGCCTCCCCAGCTCCTGGTTTTAGTTCTACAAAAGTAAGAAATGTTTCCTCTGAGTGCCCCTCAGATCTCAGGGTACAGTGTCCTTCAGAAGAGCTATCCAGAGCCCAGTGAGGGGCTCTCAATAGGAATCTGAGCTACTGGGGTAGACACCCTGCCTTGGAGTGAAGTGGGAAGGTAAGGAGAAGCACACGGGAAGAAGGGCTCCGGGGTAGGATGGTAGGATCGCCTCCTTCCCCAGGGAATGAGGCCACATCACAGACAAGCCTGGGAAACGGCCGGCGGCTGCAAAGAGGCCTCTTCTCTGCTCCGCTCAGTATCCTGAGGCCCACAGCTCAGCCTCCCTCAGGTCAGGCCCTCTGTTATGTCCTGGAGAAGAGCTCATCGTGAGAAGGGCTGATTGCTGGCATTGTGCACCCTGCCTTCTTTGAGGGCTCTGCCGGGGAGGGTGACCTCTGCTGTGAGATTTAGCCTCACACCAGGAAGCAGAAGACCTGGGTGGAGTTGGTTTCCAGCCACGCCTCTTCCTAGCATCCCAGCCTAGGTGAGGGGCTCAGGGTCCCTGACACTTTGTTTCTCTACTTGCAAAAGGAGATTTTGATTTCTGTCTTGTCTCCCTTATAGAGGCAGTGGAAAGACCAGATGAGCTGTGAGATGGGAGAAATCTGGAAAATTCTAAACACTGTCTGTGAACTTGAAATGTGTGACATGAATGAGTGAGAGCTGGGCAGTGAGGAATGGCAGGAACTGTGGAGAGCTGGAGAACAAAATAAGCTTAGCTTAGAAAAAAAAAATACGGTAGGCTCTGAATAACTCACATCTAAGGGCCAACTTTGGCTTGTAGGCCAACAATTAACCTCTAGTGTAAAGTGTTCAAAAGCCTATCATCATTTTCCATACCACATTCGTCAACTATGATATAGCAGCTTTCCAAACGATGCCCTACAAGGTATTTTATCCCTGAATGTGTATATGTATAGGGACTTACAAGTCAGCCTGCTTAGGCTCAGTCCTGGCCCCTGGTACCTAGGCATGGCATTTCAACTTCCTCTACTCTCATTTTTTTCTTTACATGTGAAATGTGGGTAATAGCCCCTGCCGAATGTGGCCCTGCCGACACCTTGGTTTTGGACTTCTGGTCCCCAGAACTGTGAAAGGATACATTTCTGTTGTTTTAAGCCACACAGTTTGTATCATTTGTTATAGCAGCCCTAGGAAACTAATAGAGCCCTGTTCCTTTTATATCCACTTACTTACAACATTGCCACACACACACACACACACACACACACACACACACACACACACACACACACACACAC
>PVKE010027612.1:0-21489 GCA_004027555.1 Craseonycteris thonglongyai | reverse complement strand
TCACCCTGCGCGCCAAACCCCCCAGGCACCGTCTCCCTGTGAGACCCCCCACCTCCCAGTCCCTGGCTCCCTCTCCCCTTTCTCCTTGGCCCTCACCCGGTGGCCTTCTCTCCCCACTGCCACCCCTGATGCTGTCACCCTGCGCGCCAAACCCCCCAGGCACTCTCTTTCCCTGTGGGACCCCCACCTCCCAGTCCCTGGCGACCTCGCCCTACACCCTGGGCACCTTCCTTCTGTCCCCTGGTGCAGAGTTCGTTTAGAAATAAAAATTAGTCTGGAAAACTAAGGGAGCCCATAGAGGACTTAAAGGCGGGTGATAGAAAAGGTTTAGTGGGTTTTTTTCTTTGTTTGGGTAAAACTTGGACGTGGAGAGTGTTGGCTTTGCAATCTTCCTGCCGTTTCTGGCTCCTTTTCTACAGTTTCCGCTGTGGTATCTGTTGTGGGTGGGGCTGTTTTCTCTTGGGCAGGTGATCACTTGGGAAGCTCCTTTCCTTAAAGGACTTTGTGATTCCCCCTTTATAATATTCAAAGGCAGGAACTGGTCACTTCTGGAACTTCTACCTCCACATTATGCAGGGGGCGAGGACTTGAGTGTAGCCTTACAAGCAAGGACTTCAAACACATATAAAGTCTTCAAGATAACTTTCACATGTGGGGGGTTTTGTGAATCATTTTAAATGTCGGTGTCTGAGCTCTTCAAGTTCTTCTGAGCACTTGGGACTCTCTCCAGCTCTCGAGGCAATGGGGTTTTTTGCACAGCCAAACCCAATAGCTGGACAGAAGCTAGAAATCGAAATTTTCCGTTCTCCATTCAGACATCAGAAGCCTACCCACCCAGTTCAAAAGGATGGTCTCTGCACCCTAGAGAGCCGGGCTCAGCGCTCCTGTGAACAGGGGCAGGATGCTGGACAGCTCTGATTCTGAGTCCCACTTTACAACATGCGCTGCATAGAGAGGCAGGAAGAAGTAAGCGTGAGCCCGTTGGTGTGTGTGTCTGCCTGTCTGTCTGTGAGCCTCTGCTCAGTGTGGTTATCAGAACACGGGAGGCCTGGTTCCACCGTGCCCTGAAGTGCTTTTATGCAGATACTGAGTCCTGTGCCCCCGACCCTCCGAGAGTATTCCATTAACGAAGCTGAGGTCAGACTGCCAGGCATGTTTTTAATGTGATTGCACAGTACGGCAGTCTGAATATGAGTCGAACCCTCTCGTCTGTATACACGTCTCCGTACGTATGCCAGAACCTGTGTCTGTCTGCTTCTCTGAAAGCAGGCTCTGGGACCTGAGATGGGTTGGTTCCTCAGCTGCCGGGGAGCAGGTTTCCCCATCTGGGGAACCGTTGCAGGGGGGGGTACCAGCTAGTGGCATTGGCATTCAGTGAAGACAACTCCGGATAGTACGTGTCCAGCACTGGCAAATCTGAGCGCTCAGTCCATGAGACGTAGTACCGTTCTATACTGCCATGCCAGCGGCCACCTCCACGTGCGTGCTGTGGGTCATTCATGCATGCTGCCGCAGCCCTGATGAAGACGTGTAGGGGTGGCGTTGGAAATGAAGGCAGCCTGGGACAGAGCTCCGTTCGGAAGCTGGGGCGGGAGCTTTTGAACTCAAGGCATCACATTTGCTTGTAGGCTCACTCTAGCGGAAGAATCCGAGAATGAAGGTGGCCTCCCTAAGGGCTAGGCCAGTGCTAGAGTGATGGAACTTGAGCAGATCGTCGCATGTGGACTAGAGATTGCCGAGACAGCAGGCCCTGGGGCTTCAGAGCCTGCCCCCAGAGACTCTGCTGGGTCAGGTGTCGTTTTTTAAACCGCTGGGCTATTTTTTTCTTTCTTTCTTAAGTCGCACATCTTACTGTACACATGGCCAGTGTGGTTTAGGGACATTGAAGTTTTCCAACTAGAATAGATAAACCTTTTCCGTTCCACCCAAGCAACTAATTTATTAAACGGTCATCTGACCTCAGTGAGTGAGCCCTTGGAAGAGCAGAGACGTGCTAGCAGCATCTAGCACTTGGTAGGAGCCACGCCACTGAGCTGGGGAGCATTTACGCCGCTGAGCTCGGGAACGTTTATGGAGTCCCTCATGTGTCCAGGCACGGCAGGGGACAGGACTCCATATGAAAGGAGAGTACATCAGGCTGGGGACCTGAGAAGCATGAACCAGGGGCCGTGCCCCGGGGAGGCTGGCCTGGCCGAACCGGTGGCAGCTTGCACAGCTTGGCAGGATCTCAGGCCCTGCTGAGCTCTGAGGGGGTGGCCCGGCCCTGCTCTAGGTTAGTTGAGGGACTGGTGAGGACCAGAGCCAAGTGGAAGGGCTCAGGAGTGGCATTGGTAGGTGTTATCTCAGTGCCATCAGCGTCAGGAGGAGGGGGAACTTGCTTTTAGGGGAGGGGAAACTGGGTGCTTTTATGTATTCATCCAACAAGCGTTCACTGAGGATTGATTCGTGTGTCCATGCTGTACTCGTTTGGGGGGATTGACAGACTCCTTAAGGAGTCAGGGAGGGTAAGACAGGCTGCGGAGAATCTGCAGGAGCTTTTTGGCAGAAGACCAGGGAGGGAAGGGAAGGTCTGATGGAGGGCAAGGGGAGCAGCCGTGCTGTGGGGAGGAGCCTGCCAGGGCCCTGACCAGTCCCCTGGTGGACGGCCAAGGACATCTGGAGCAACATTTGTAATCCATGGCCAACAACGAAGTCCCACTCGAGCACACGGTGTCACCACCTTTACCATGTCCAGCTGGGGCCGTGGAGGGAGGGTGTTGACTGGCCCCCAGATTGCAGATATTTAAAACCCACGAGGTCCCCTCTTCCTGACACCTGCCACACAGTCTGCTCAGCCAGGTGAGGGATCTTGATTCTGTGTTGTCTCTGATCTTGATGCTTCAGAGAATCTTATTTGCTTCACTGTGTTATTGCTCCTGCTCAGTTCTGACAAAGGAGCAAAACATATGCAGAGCAGAAAAGAAAGCCTCTTCAGTAAACTGTGCTGGGAAAATCGGGAAACCACATGCAAAAGAATGAATATGGACTGTGAGCTGTTACCATCTGCCAAAATTCACTGAAAATGGATTTGGGACTTCCACATCAGACCTGAAATAATAAATTTCATAGAAGAAAACATAGGTGCTAAACTTATAGACCTTGGGTTCAGGCATGAATCTATGCATCTCACCTCAAAGACCAGGGAAGTAAAAGCAAAAATAAATTAATGGAACTATATTAACTTAAAAGCTTCTGCACAGCAAAAGAAACCATCAACAAAGTAAAGAGACAACCAACTGGATGGGAAAAGATATTTGCAAACAATGCCTCTGATAAGGGGCTATTCATAATATTAACATATATAAATAGCTCATACAACTCAATAACAATAACAACAACTAATCTGGGAAAAGCTGGAATGGCTCAGCGGGTTAAGCGCTCGCTTTGAAGCCCCGGGGACCGAGGATCGAATCCCGGCCCCGGCCCATGCGGACCCACATGCTGAACTAGGAAGTGCCCCCAGCTCAGTTCTTGCCGGGACCCATGTGGGAGCCCCCCGCCCAGTTCCTGCCCTGCGCAGCCCTGTGCCCGCCTGTGGAGTGACACTATATGGAAAACTAACGTCAACTATGGAGACTGCTCTGGGCCCTCCCCCTTCTCTCTGTCTCCGTTTCTGTTTCTCTCTGTCAAAAATCAATAAAATAAATCTTAAAAAAAAACCAAAAAACTAATCTGATTAAAAAATGGACAGAGAACCTAAACAGATGCTTCTCCTAAGAAGACATACAAATGGCCAACAGATACATGAAAATATGCTCAACTTCACTAGCTCTTAGGGAAATGTGGGTCAAAACCACAATGAGATACCATTTTACACCTGTTAGAATGGCTATAATCAACAAGACAAGGGATAACAAGTGCTGGAGAGGCTGTGGACAAAAAGGACCCCTCATACACTGCTGGTGGGAATGTAAACTGGTACAACCACTATGGAAGGCAGTGTGGAGGTTTCTCAAACAATTAAGAATGCAGTTGCCATTCCACCTGGCCACCTGTCTTCTGGGCATCTACCCCTCCAAATTTTTAAAACCTTAGTCAGCAAAGATACGTGTACCCCAGTGTTCCTCACAACACCGTTCACAGTGGCCAAGTCATGGAAACAGCCCAAGTGTCCTTCGATAGAAGACTTGATAAAAAAGCTGTGGTCCATTTACACAGTGGAATACTACTCAGCGATAAGAAAAGAGGAAGTGCCGCCATGCACTACAACATGGATGGGCCTTGAGATCATCATGCGAAGCAAAATAAGCCAGACGGAAAGAAACCAAGAACCATATGGCCTCACTCAGAGCTGGACTATAAAAGTGAAAGCAACGACGAAACAAAAACTCATGGACACAGCCAGTAGTTTAGTGCTTACTTGAGGGTAAGGGGTGAGGTGGGGGCCAAATATACGGTGATGGAAGGAAAACTGACCCTGGTGATGAACACATAATTCAACACACAGACTCTATAATTTGTAATTGCACACCTGGAACCTATGCAATGTTTACTAACCAATGCCACCCCAATAAATGTAACAATAAAAAAGAAAAAGCCATGCCCGGAAGCCTCACTCCCCACCCGCATGCTGGGTCCTCATTGGCCTGAGTCAGAGGCAAACCTTTCTGAGAGCAGCGGCAGGGATTTCCAAGGGAGAGAAGGAACACTAAAGCGAATAACCCAAGAGGAGAAACACGGTGCAGAGGTGCCTGTCGGGAAGAGAGCGCTCCCCCCTGGAAGGTGTGCTACGTCTGGATATTGGCTGCTGAGCCCCTGGGCTCCTGTGTCCCCAAGGCCAGTGGTGCTCCACCTGGGGGAAGGACAGGGTGGGGGACAAGAGCCTCATTTCCCTCCCTGCTGGAGCTCAGACTGCTCTCCAGACCTCGGTGGGTCTGGGGCCAGGCCTGTGGGCTTTAGGGTCACTGCGGGGCACTTCAAGGGCAGAGAGCAGCATCCTTTCTAGAGCATTTCAGCTCATGGCTACTTTTCTGAGACTCACATGAGGTCCAGGAGAAGCCAGTCTTCTTCCAACATCCTTTCTGAGTGTCTTCCTGGTTCCTCTGGGGCACGGGCTAGAGTAGAGTGACCCCTTGCATTCCATAGCTGTGACACGTGCTCAGTCCGTCCCCACCGTGAGCACAGGTGCTGGGCTTGAGCGAGCGTCCTCTAAAGAAGTCAGCCTGACGTTCCCGGAATGTAACTGTATGTCATCTAGACCAGGGCTTAGCAGACTCTTTGGAAAGATCGTTCACATTGTAGGTGTTGTAGGCTATTGCATGGGCATTTATGACCATGGTGAAAAGAAATTTCCACAAAGTTTTTATGGACACAGTTCAAAGTGTGATTGATACCTGAGTGCAGGGTGTGAGAAGGATGGCATTCTCCTTTGGGTGGGTCAGCATTCTCTGTTCCCCAAATCTGTAGCAGTGCACACCTCTTACCACTCACCTCTGAGCTGCAGTGAGATTTTATCTCAGGGAACGTCTTTGCAAACGGCTAGCCACTGCAAAATACTGCTGTCAGTCCACGGGGTCATGGCACTAGCACATCCGCTGCTTGAAAGGCATTTGCAGAATTCTGTTAGCCTCTTCTTGATATTTGCCTTTTAGTGTGTCATTAATTTGTTAATTGCTATCTTCAATCGAAGATTATATGGCAACTCTACAGGTGGTTTTTGGGTTTTTTAAATTTATTTATTGTTTTTGACAGAGAGAGAGACAGAGAGCCAGAGAGAAGGGGGAGGGCCCAGAACAGTCTCCATAGTTGCACATCATTGGTTTTTCCACATAGTTTCATTCCACAGGTGGGCGCGGGGCTGCACAGGGCAGGAACTGGGCCGGGGTCTCACCCCGGTGAGAACTGAGCTGGGGGCACTCCCCAGTTCAGCATATGGGTCCGCACAGGCCGGGGCCGGGATTTGATCCTCAGTCCCCGGGGCTGCAAAGCGAGCGCTTAACCCACTGAGCCATCCCGGCTTCCCCATCTTAAATGGTTTTTGAAATGTGGATACCAAGGTTTAAAAAGCTCACGGTCTCAGTTTGAGCTTAGAAAAGACAGCCACTGCCCATTCCTGTGAAGCTGGGGCCCTCGCTCCTTCTTTTATTTAACTTTAACAGCAGAGGAAGTACATAAAGTGGTGTCACATGACTCGTGATTCAAACAGTGTCAGTGGTAGTTGAAATGACTTTAACATGGTATGTGTTTTACGCAATACGTGATGTTCTGCCTTAAAGTTTGGGGTTGAATTCATTAAGAAACATCAAGTCTTCAGCAAAAGCTAATTTCCAAAGCCTTCAAAACTCTGTAATAGTGGTTGAGGGCAGTGTTTCTCTTTAAGAAACATTTTCATCTCAGCTCTGAGCTCCCAACAGTGTGAATCTGTAGAGGGAACACCACTTTAACTGTCAGTACTGTTGGTCAGTGATGTGCAATAGCTTGTTCTGCAAAGTGCCTGATGATGCAGGAAGTAGCTTCAAACACCTTCCACCTCCACCAATCCTGTACATGTGTAAGGGTCCGTCTTTCTGCTCCACGCCTTTGTACCACCACACAGCACTTTGGGTTGAACTGAATTGTTTCCGCAACTTCTTTGGAAATACTCTGACTTGTAGTTGTTACGAAAAGACTGTTCAGAGAACCTCATTCTACGGGCACGTTGACCTTGGCCCAGACTCTTGGAATAAACAACTGAAAAAGGTCAGTGGCATGCACGGGACCAACAGGAACCACGGAAGGCTGCCCACCAGGCTTTCTGCCTTGTTGGCTCACTGACAGTTGGCACCGGAAGCCTGGTATCCCTGCTCCTCACGGGGCTGCCCACGCAGGAAAGGCTGATGGTGATGAACGAGTTTGTTCTGCCTGGACCTGTTCCTTAGGCGGCCGCTCCCGCTGCCGAGCTCCCTGTTGGTGCATGGCTTTCCCTGCTTCCCTCACAGGTGAGCCAGGCGGCGACTTCACCTTCATTTCTTGTGTAAAGGACGTCTGTGCTGAGATCCTGTTTTAGCGTCTCTCAACCCATTGACTTATGCATTTTTCTCGATTTTCACCCCCAGAATTACCATTTGCTTTCCCGAAATCCACCTATGAAAGAATATTTTATAACTCATAGGTTCTGCATTGCATTTGAATGAAAATTAGCATTCTTCTAGATGGCTAACATTTGCAGGGAAATAGGATCAAGGGCGACAAAAAAAGCAGGGCGTGAACAAAATGACGAACCCTCGGGCGATTATGCGTCAAGCAGAGCTTGGAAAAAACACTAAGCAAGAGACCTGCGCATCGCCGTCTTTGTAAGCCAATGGGTTCATTTCTCCGACCTTTGCTCGCCTGTGAGCTGGGGCTGTGTAGTGAAGAGCACACAGTAGGGTAAGGCCGACCTTGCGTGTGAGCTGTTGACATAGCTGCTATGCTATGTGGCTTTGCCACCTGATTCAATCACAGAACTACCCACACTCCACTGTGCCGTCAGCGCACGGTGAGCTCAGTGTTCATGTCTTGACACGACCGGTATTGCTGATACTAACGTAAATTGAAACGTGTCATACGAGAATATTCCCGGCACTGAAAACGCCGGGTCACGGTGATTTGCAGTACACCAGGGGTGGGGGGTGGCACATGCAGGTGACCAGGCCGTGTGCCAGTCCAGCTTCACGTGTGGACCCCGAACCTTGAACTGCATATTATTTTCATGTGTCATGACGTATTCCTTTGATTTCTTGTACCCACTACTTAAAACTGTACACGCCATTCTTAGCTCCCGGGCTCTGCGAAAACAGGTGGTAGATGGGACTCGCTGACACCTGATCTGGATGCCTGTGGCTGGCCCAGGCGCAGGACACCAGTGACAGAGGACGAAAGGGGTGTGACGGAAAAACGAGGGAGGCTTGGGTTTCACCTTTACGGGACGCCAGCCGGTGTTTGCCATTTGCTCAGAAGTCGGCCCTGAACTTGAAACTGAACTGGGAGAAGTCTGTCAGACGTTCGCCGTTGTACGCGATTCTCACCTCCCAGAGGTGAAATACCTCCCCCATTTGCAGGATGTGTCCTGGGGGTCACTTCCGTAACACTTCATTCGACTATAATGTAGAAACGTGTGATGTGGAGCCCTGACGACTTCCTGACACCATTTTTCTTCTAGTATCTGCTCTGTGTGTTTCAAGATTCCTGGCTTTATTGGCAGAAGGTCGTTGATGGCAATTTCTTTTATCTTTTTAAAGTCTCCGGGATACGTAGTGATGGCACCTCTTTAAAGGTAGCATGCCTGCATTAACTCTAAAGGGAAACCTCCAGCACGAAATAAAATTTTGCCAGTTTTGTGAAACAATGTTTTTACTTTCTCGTTCATGTACTTTCTGTCTGTAAACGGCCAGCAGTGGTGTAACAGAGGAGCATGGTCTTCCCGTTACCCACGTTTACGCATAGACACTCCCGAGCCCCGAGTCTTACTCTCGTCCTGTTGAGTGTGCGTTGGGTGTCTGCTATGCAGGTAGCTGGGAGATCTTGTTGGTGGTGGGTGTGCAGTGGACGAGAGGCATCGAGATGGTGACGACGCCACAGCGGTGTCCCCACATCGCGCTGCTCAGACTAGGACGGTTCTGCGGGCCTCTCCGGTTTCCTCTCGTAGTGTCTGCGGCACAGTCTCTACAGCGAGACTCCTGAGGCTGCGTTATCCAAACATGGTGAATTCTTTAGCTGGACACCCTGCTTTTACCAGCTACCGTAAATCAGCACGAGTGTTACCAAGAATGACTTCTGTACCCAGAAGCGAGAATAAAACCCTGAGGTGCTTAAGCTAGAGTTGCGGGAATGATATTCTCTGTCGTTGTTCATTTGTCTCTGATTCTTGTTCCCCAAGGTCCTTGATTTTCCCATTTCTGATCCGAGGAGGGAAGCCAACACCCATGTACTCGTGCGTAGCGGCGTTCGTGTTCTGTGCCTATAACGGCTACCTGCAGGGCAGATACTTAAGTCAGTATGCGGTGTACCCTGATGACTGGGTCGCGGACCCCCGCTTCCTGACAGGTGAGTGTGCTCAGGGATGCACCCCTGTCCTGGCCATCACTTTGTCACATGCCAGTCACTTCCAGTTCCTAACAGAAAGCTCACACGTCCTGAGAGAAGGAAGACTCTGTTTGGTCCCTACCCTCACTGCAGGGTGGTTGCAGTGCTGAAGGAACGCGGCTGTCCCAGGGCGGCCCCGCAGCGCGAGCTAACGCAGGTATCCCACACCCTCACCCCCTCAGACGCTGCGAGCACCTGTTCTCAGGGCGAACCTGAAAATGCCGGCCGGCCCCGTAGGGGGATCCGCCGCCAAGCTCCCTGAGGCTGGGGACGGATGGCCCCCCGTCCACGGGAGCCACTGCTCTCCTGCAGTTCTGTGTGGGTGAGAAGGAGTCAGACGGGACCACCCTCCAACAAGGCGCTTAGACGTTTATGATCGTGCCAAGCTGCATGAACTTTCACGACGGTGAAGTTTTTGAAATTCTCACCAATTCATGTAAATTTACATTTTCAAGTTACAATTATAACCAAGCCCTGAGCAAAAATGAAAAGAAAATAATTAGCAATCAAACATATTTGCAAGAGCAATAAAAATACACGATGTTAGGGATCTTGTCTATAAGGAAAATGCTGCTTCTATCGCTTCTCCGTCTTTTGGCTAAGGTCAAGTGTAGGAAAATTCTTCTATATATTTATATAGTTTACCCTCCTGGTATTGAGGAATTCCAGCACATTCAGAGGTGACTTGCCCCGTGGTCACATACGAAGAGGTATGACATTTCCATCAGATTCTCAAGCTGCCCCAACCCCCTAGTTCTTCATGCTCAGCCCCGTAAAGTAACCTTGCATTTCATTTGGATTGTTCTCTGTATAAACTTATAATAATAGAGAACTAACATTTGAATAACACCTTGTGGTCGACAAAGCACTTTCACGTTGCTCAGTCACATTTTTTCTGTGAATTAACACTTTCTGTGCAGGGCAGCACTCTGGTCAGACCTGAGAACCGTCACCAGGGGTCTGCTTCCTGGCAGAGAAGGCATGCTTGAGAACGTTTATCCTGATTCCTTTCTAGCTCCACAAATGCTTGCCTCCCTGAAGCACTAGGCTGAATCATGTCGTGGGTGCACTGCCCCCGAATGCCTTCTTGATTTACCTGTTTTGTGACGACCTGGTTTCCCTCTGCTCTGAGCATCAGAAGGAGGAAGAACAGGCTTGGTCACCGGCCAGGAGCTACTCATGCTTGCTGCTTCCCCTGGGTCCTGAGAAGGGCGGAAATCATTCTCTCACAGGGGAAAGGGAAGGTCAGAGGGTTACTCAGCCGGCCCAGGACCTACACTGAGGAAGCAGCCCAGCAGGGGTTCAAACCCACTTACCACACTGGTTCCACCACAGGAAGCAAGGAAGGGTAAGATGAAGGGGACTCTTTTATTGAAAACCCAAGGAAATGTTTTGTTTGTGATACTCCTAGGACTGATGACTTATTTGAATACTTTCAATGGGCAACAATAAAAGAATCCTCTTGGTCTATGAATTTGAAGGTTATTTTTAAAGTAGTTCTGCAAACAGACCACGTCACCTTGTATAAAGCTGGTATAAAACTTAAGAGGCCAAGGAATCATGCGCAGACAACTTGGCTTCCCTGCCACTGAACAGAGGGACCAGAAGTGAAAGCATGCCAATTGGGAAACAAACGAGGGTCCTTTTTGTGTATTATATTTGTTTCATAGAGTTTATAGTCCTTGTAAGGAGACAAACATGAAATTACATGAATAATTAATTACATGTACAGTAGTTACCATGAAGAGCTCAGCACATAATAATGATAGTATCCTAACAAAAAGTTTCCCAGAGCTGTAAAAGTCAGGAATCTAGAAGATTTTATACAAAGATTTTAGAATTCCCCCCCAAAATGAATGAAACGTGTAGCTTGGTTGAGCACAAGTACTTGTTTTCTTATCAATCTAGGCCGTGAAGGGGACTTGTCTCTTAGAAGAAAAAGTAAGTGTGGAATTTTTTTTTTTTTTTAATATATATTTTATTTATTTATTTATTTTGACAGAGGAGAGAGAGAGAGAGAGAGAGATACAGAGACAGAGAGAGAACTGAACTGGGGGAGCTCCCAGTTCAGCACATGGTTCTGCACGGGCCGGGGCCGGGATTCGATCCTCGGTCCCCGGCGCTGCAAAGTGAGCGCCTAACCCACTGAGCCCTCCCGGCTTCCCCAAGTGTGGAATTTTAAAAGCATGATTCTTTCTGGAACCTCAGATTGGTGGCCCCATCACCTAGAGGTGACGTACTGAAATGCAAAAGAGGTAGCACACCAACTATAAATGTATGGATCCAGTAAGGGACTTACAGAACACAAGACGAAATTGGGTACAAACTGTTCAGAAAGAAAGATGCCTGCAGTGGCGAACGCAGAAGGGAGAGATCTTGAAACTCTTACCAGAGACCAGGCTGCTTTCCCTGTGCTAACTGTGAAAAGCTCTGTAATAAGTGTCCCTGGGATCCCTGATGAGTAAGTCACTAACGACGTTACGTTTTTAATAGTGAGTAGTTAAGTGCACATGTCTTTGATGTTGAATGGAATGCTACTGTTAAGCACCTTCTGCCTTTGCCCTTTTTTTAAATTGCTCAGTTAACTACTTTTATGAAACCACCTCTTTCCTAAAACAGCGCTTTGGTGTTTGGGCTTTCAATGTTGGGATTCACTGAGGTGAGACTACTCAGGCCCCTTCAAGTCAGGAGAGCCCTCTGAAGACTTTTTATTTATTTATTTATTTTTATTGTTTTTGACAGAAAAAGAGAGAGAGAGACAGACAGAGAGAGGGGGGAGGACCCAGAACAGTCTCCATAGTTGCACATCATTGGTTTTTCCACATAGTTTCATTCCACAGGTGGGCGCGGGGCTGCACAGGGCAGGAACTGGGCTGGGGTCTCACCCCAGTGAGAACTGAACTGGGGACACTCCCCAGCTCAGCATATGGGTCCACACGGTTTGGGGCCGGGATTTGATCCTCGGTCCCCGGGGCTGCAAAGTGAGCGCTTAACCCACTGAGCCATCCCGGCTTCCCCACTCTGAAGACTTACAAGCAGCAGGGGAGCGTGCGGGAAGCCAGGGGGGTGGAGGGAAACTGGGCCGGGAGCTGAGGTGGACCAGCAGACCCAGGAAAGCAGACTGATGGGTCAGCCCGGATGTGCGGTAGGGACAGCCATGGGCTGGGGGGTGAGATGTGCAGTCGCGGTTGTAAAGAAACGAGAGAGGGGCCGGAGACAAGCCCTGGGACCAGCCCCCTGGGGCCTGTGTGCAGCTGCTGCTGGTGACAGAGCACACACTCAAGTGTCACCTGTCCTCCACGCATTGTCTATAAGTAAATCCCGCGGACTGAGGAGCCTTGTACCAAAGTCCTAAGTCATATTTCTGATCATACCAGTCAGGCCAGAAACATAGATTGTGGTCATCGGGTCACAGGCTTTGGAATGGATCAGATACTTTACTAATATTATTAGAAAAACCAAACCCCATTGAGCATCCCTGAGAGCAGGGCTTATGAATTATCTCTCCTACTGAAGGACAGCATTTATTAGAATGGTTTTTACTGTCAATTATGGCTGATGTGTTATCCGATAGTGATCATTTGGAGGATGACAGCGACACTCTTTGATGAGGTGTGGGCTGGAAAATGTTGTAGTTCATTAACCACAATGCTCTTGTGTCTTGTTCTGCTTCAGGTTTTGTCATGTGGTTTGGAGGCATGCTGATAAACATCCACTCCGATTACATCCTGAGGAACCTCAGGAAGCCGGGGGAGCTGGGATACAAAATACCAAGGGGTACGTACTGAAAATGGAGAGGTTATTCTACAATTGCACTGCACGATGCCTTGTTTTAGTTTGGTAGCTCCATTAATAAACTAAAGTGTAGTGTGTGTAGTACATGTGAGCTGTAGTTGGCAATGTGACTCACTTTACTAATAGAAGTTACTATAATTACTTTTTTATTAGAGTGATAAAGAACCAATTCTGGCCAACTGAATGGTTATTAAGCACAAAGGAAACTCTCTAGTTACCTCTGTGTTTGGAAAGAATGTGAGGAAGAATTTATGGTTTTCCGGGGTGTCTAGGACTTCATTTCCAGCAGTGCCATCAACAGCTACCGTGTTTCCCCGAAAGTAAGACATCCCCCGAAAATAAGACCTACTTACAGTTTTGCCTCTCGCTGAAATACGTATAAGGCATCCCCCTGAAAATAAGACCTAGCGCATCTTTGGGAGCAAAAATTAATATAAGACACTGTCTTATTTTCGGGGAAACAGGGTACCTAGACTGACATCCCTCTGAAAACAGTCATGTTGGGTGGAACTCGTTTCAGACCTCACGCGCATCTGTGTGGTCTCAGGAAAGGACGCCATGGTCAGAGGGCAAGGTCAGCTCACGTGCTGGCATCAGAGCGTGCTTGTGAGAGCCGAGGCCTCGGGCCTCACCACGTTTGTCTGAAAAGCCCCGGGCCGTGAATTCGTTGTAGAGTTATGCAAACAACCAAAGTGTCCTCTGATAGGTGACCGGACAGAGAAGCTGCGGTACATTTACACAATGGAATACTGCTCGGCCATAAGAAAAGATGAAACACAGTCATGTGTGACAACGTGGATGGACCTTGAAACCGTCCTATTAAGCGAAATAAGTTGGACTGAAAGAATCAAGAAACTGTATGACTTCACTCATAGGTGGACCATAAAACTGATAGTAACAGAGAAGCAAAAACTCACGGGCACAGTCAATAGTTTAGTGGTGACCTGAGGGTAAGGGGGGCGGGGGGTGGGAGAGCTGGTGGGGGTGGGGGAGTAGGGAGGAGACATCACATATATGGTGATGGAAAGAGAGCTGACTCTGGGTGGTGAGCACATGGTGCAATGCATAGACGATGTCATGTAGAATTGCACACCTGGAAACTATGTAATTGTTAGCAGCCAGTGTCAACCCCAATAAAGGTAATAATCAATTAAAAAAAGAGAGGAAGGCAGCTGCAGAACCGATGAGGAAGCCCGGCACCCAGAGTACCAGCACCACTAACCCCGAGAGACCTGAGACCTTAGAGTGAACAGAGGGTCCAGTGAACATTACATGTTTAAAACATGAAAAGGGGCTGAACTTATGAGTAAAAGGCTGATCCGCCATAAAAAAGACTAAGCATAGATACGGTAGAAACAGAGAGAGCTTCTAAAACACACAGATTTTGTACAGAAAACTAGAATTCCAGTGGGGCTGGAAAGCCAATGGCCGTGCCTGGTTGAATCCTTCCACTTACCTACCCGGAAACCACACAAGGAGGACAGCAGCGTAACAGACAAAGGACCAAAGAAAATGGGGGCCCAGAGGTGGTCCGCAGAGTGTGCAGCCCTGCTGTGTGGCCTCAGGACCTTTGCTTGTCCTGCCGGGAGGGCTTCTACCCCAGGGATTGCAGCCCACTCTCCCCCTGAGCCGTGGAGCAAACCTGCCCTGCCCTGCAAGGCCCAAGCCAGCCGCTGTCTGTGACCCCCAGGGCCCTCTGCCCGGCCCACGCCCGCCCGTCAGCCAGCGCTGTTCCTCACTGCACTCCACACCCTCTGCCTACCCTGTGCTTTCCCGGTTTATGACACCTCCGTGTAATGCTCCAGATATGGGGGGTGGGGGGGGACGTGGCTGACGCTTGTCCAAGGTTCATCCCACGTGGCAGGACCAGGGTCTGTCTGGCCCCTAACATAGACTCAATGAATCTGAAGATTTGATGAGTGAGTGAGTCTGCCCTTGAAAATCCATATCTTCTTCCATTTTTGGTCTAGCGCAGTGGTTCCCCAAATTTTTCCACATGTGTCTGCCTTTTAACCCCATTTCTATACATTGTACCCCTTGTTTTTAAAACAGCTGTTTTTGACTACACTTCCATCCAGTGCCTATCTTAAGGTAAGGTAGTGGAAATGAGGTCATAAGTTGGGAAGATGACTACACGAAAAGCACACAGATTTACTTTTACAACATTCACAACACAGCTCGAGATTGTCACTGGCTGTGTTCCACGTACCACTGCCTGGGAACCGATGGTAGGGTTCTGCGCAGGTCCGTTTGTACTATGCTCCTTCCTGCGTGGTCGGCCTGTGTTCTCTGTCTGCTCAGACTTTGTCGGCTTGACCCATTAACCCGTGACGTGATACGCGGAAGTACCTGAAAGCTGTCGCACTGTCTGTGCAGATAGATCGGTATGGACACAGGGAGATGCAGGTTCTGCTGGCAATTGCAGTAGGAAACTGGCAGTGATGCTGTGGCCTGTGTTGCACTGGCTGCAGTTCTGTGCAAGCTGTGTTTCCCGGGGGTGGAGTTTCTGCTCTCTGGGCCAGCCTTCCCCCACGGGTCTCGTGTGGCCTCGCTTTCTGGCCGGCTCACTGCCCGCTCTGCCCTCTCTCCTAGGGGGCCTGTTCGAATACGTCAGCGCGGCCAACTACTTCGGGGAGGTGGTGGAGTGGAGCGGCTACGGCCTGGCCAGCTGGTCTCCGCAGGGAGCCGCTTTCGCTCTGTTCACCTTCTGCGTCCTGCTCTCCAGAGCCCGGCAGCATCACCAGTGAGTTGGATACCCTTTCAGGGCTTCCGGTCTTTTCTCTGACCTGATTCTCCCGTTTTGTGGGTTAGATCTTTGAAATGTGAGTGCAAATGGCCTAATCCCAGTTTGTACCCTGCTTGGGCTGAACAAGCACCAAACGTCACAGGTGTCTGCAGAATAACCCAGCTGTCAGGAATCACCAGACACAGGGTGGTATCGCCGGGCTCCCCACCTGGCTCTGAGCCTCTGAATTTACGATGCTGGGCTCTGAACTCCAAAGTCCAGTTAAATGTCAGGAGGGGCTTCGGGGTCTGACATGGAGCACGCCGACCCTGCCATTCCAGGGGCAGCCCTGTGTCAGCCCCCGGTGCTGACCGGGGCTCCTCGGTACCCCCACATCACATCCAAATGCTTTTCTCAGAACCAGAGAGGTTCAGACTCTGAACAGGCTTGGCTGAAATAGCACATCACCACTTTAGTCTCATATACATTACAAAGTCATAGAAAATGAATAAAACAAGCCAGGTGTCATGCACCTGCATCGGCCATGAGGACGGCAGCCTGGGAACCGGCCCTGGGAACCCGGCTCCCCATCGTCCTGTTCCTGGACCGCCTTCGGGCGGCCGCTGCCCCCATTCCTGGGCATCGGTTACCCGAGATGTTAAGGAGCGGATATTGGCTGCTCTCTGATAATACAAGTGAATGAGATCATAAGACGTTGGGTGGGTGGGAGATTGAACAAGAGGGTGACTGACCAGTTGTAAAGATGATTCCTCAAATGGAAACAGGAAAACCTCTCTCAGCATTTGAATACAAAACATACAGAAATAGAAAATACCTGATTTCAACTTCTAAATGAAAAATCTCCTTTAATGAAAACCCAGCGTAGTCTTTGCAGAACTAGTCGCGAGTTGTAAGGGCTTTGTCACGCCTTTGAGGTTTCAGTTGATGTCTGTGTGAAACCATTTTCATTGTTGCCCAATCAGTCCTTCCGTTTCGTGGGGGTATGTTTGGAAACGTTGGCTTTAAAGCTGAGGACAAAATAAAAGCTGTCCTTTTCCTGATGATCCCATGAGCCCAGCTCATCACACAAACTGCTTGCCAAAGAAAACAGTCCACAGGGCTGGTCCTGAACCACCACAGGACTTCACGGCGAGTTTCTGTCTGTAGCAAGTACAGCTTGAAGTATTTAATTCCTAAATGATTATACAAGTGGTCATTAAGCTCTAGGTCGGACACGTTGGGGCACTTGTGCCGAGTGGCAAACAGGTACTCAGGTTCAAGGCAAAACTTCAAGCAGCTGTAGGAGGCGTGTTTGCACACAGCTCCCTTCCCACAGCCCGTCAGCCACGCTTATGCACTGGGGCGGCCGCCAGCACCGCTGTTACCCACGCACACGGCCTGCGTGATCTGGGACAGGCAGCTGCTGCCGCTCCTGACGCGCAGGTCCACGGGCCAGCTTCTCTGGGCCTTTCTCGCCACGTGGCTTTTGGGGTATACAGAACGGCAGCTGGAAGTCAGCGTGGCCGCCTGGTATAATTCTGTATTTGTGGGCGACGGCGCTAAACCTCTCCAGACTCTGAAATCCACAGGACTTTGCGGGCTCCCTTTCAGCGTGCTGCTGCCGTGGCTTCTGCCGTATTGACAAGCGGCCCCTCGTGTTCCAGCACGATTTCTCATCTGTTCAGCAATCTTGGGTGCTTATGGGAACTCCTTTTTTTTCTGCCTATTTCTCCATCTTGTCAAATTTCTAAAAATGTTGACTCCATCCACTTTGTTTCCGCCCTTCCCAACTCCCTGTCACTCCAAAATGAATGAGTGCGCCTTTGTTGCGTAATTTGTATCACAACGGATGTCAATCCGTTTGTTCTGAGTGCTGGGCTGAACGTGAGGGACCCCATACTGCATTTTCCTAGGTCTGCCCGAGAGTCACCAGGTGGTTCTTTCCCGAGACCCTGGGTCTGGAGCAGGAGTCCTCACCTGGGGCCTGTAGACAACTGTCAGGGTCACCGGAAGCCCCTTCCGGCCCCCTCCCCAGCCTGCATGCTCCCGGGGTCTGGACAGGTACCCCCAGTGCTGCTCGGTCTCCATCGCATGGCCACAATTTCCCGGCCATGCAACTGGAACTGCGTGGGTCACTTCTGGCGAACCACGCTTCATAATCGGATGTATTTAGTTGCTCATGAGATAGCCGAGATCACACTGGGGATCTGAAATGCCAGAGTTTGTGTCGCTACTTTTAAAAACCCTGTATGCCTTTGGAATAACAGATATTGTCCCTTTTGTTAGCTGGCATCTGTTAAAATGATTAAGTGACAAAGTTATTTCCTATTTTTATGTCCTTTTTTTTTTTTTCTTTTCTTATTTTAGGTGGTACCTTGAGAAATTTGAAGATTATCCAAAGTCCAGAAAAACTATGATTCCATTTTTGTATTAAGTCCCTCGTCCATGGAGTTATCTTGGACTTGAAGCTTTTTAATGCTGTCTCTCTAGGGATTCTCTAAATGAATTATTTCTCAGTCATTTTTATCTTTTTCAGGATTTGCTCTAGGAATTGTTATCCTAGTACATTTGCAAGCTTCCTAATAACACGCTGATGATGCTGGAGTGCAGGTTGGAGCATTATGTTGTATACCAGGGCAGGGACCTGCAAGTCTGAGCAGTTCTCTGATTTGGCACTTGCCTCTTCAGGCTAAATACAGCTCAGTGTGCACAAGGCCACTCCGTGCAAGCTGTCTTCGATGGCCTGTCTGGACTAGGACCTTCCACTACCACCGGTGCAGGCCCCTACAACAACTGGTTCAAGGCCAAGGGCAACATCCCCTGCCCTCTTGGAGGCGTGATCTGTCTTTGAGGTCCCTCTCATCCTGCCGGGTCAGAGAGGCTGTGTGGTCACAGACTCAGGGAAGGGCATGCATTCTCCATGTTGGGTTCTGTGCAAGCGGGGAATGGCAGCCGGAAAAGGCACAGGCGAGGGGCCCACTGGAGGCCCGGGCGGAAGGCGCCCGGCAGCTGCTGCAGCCTGGCTCACCGGGCAGGGCACTGGGGCGTTCACAGGAGCAAGCTGCTCAGTCCCCCGCAAGAGGGACTTCATGGCTGCTCCTGGTGCACGGGGCTGGGGTCACTCGCTCGCCATCAGTCATCAGTGTTCTCTGGTCTGAGGTGCCTTTCTCCTTTTCTTCTAGATAGAACTAGAATTTTTCACGGCACTTGTTTTACGTACCTCTCAATATTAATATATATATATATATATCTTGAGACAGAATTATTTTCTTTAGATGCACTGAGGTCCACTGTGATCAATGGCAGTAATAAAATCCACGCCTCATCGCGGGGTGTTTCAAAGCAGTCTCCAGTCAGGGAGCTGCATGAGTGGTGTCCTGGGTCCCCTGAGGTGGGGACCCACAGAGAAGTGGAAATGAGGGGACAGTGTGCTCACCTCCATCCGCTGATAGGGCTCCATGGCAGAGACCCCCAGAACTCGCCCGAGTTCCGTCCTGTGGGTTCACCCACCGCTCCCGCCTCCACCCATCAGCCTCTCCACCACTGCTCGCCTCCAAGCCGGGCTCCCTCCCTCACAGGCTTTCATGCAAAAACTATTCTCAGTGGACTCGTGGAGTCTCTTATGCGGTTACAAGTGCCCATGAAATGTCCTCATGAGGCCACGCATCCCTTTCACTAGAAACAGAATGCTTTCCCGGGGAAATTCTGTTATAAAATGGACTGTGGTCCTTTTTCTCACCAAGTCATTACCTGAAGCCACAGAGCAGCACATATTTTGGATCTCCTCTGGAAAACTTGAAAGCGCAAGCCTTAACTGATTTGGAGGCGCGCCCGGCCAGGGGGACGTGTATCAGGGAAGCTCGCTGCTGTTACTGTCAGCGCAGCTTCGCGAGTGCAATGGCCCTGGTGCGTGAGTTCGATGCACAGCCTCTGCTCTCCCAGCGTGCACTGCACACCTGCTTGGCGTAGGGAGGAGCCCTGTTCTGTCTTGTCTCCGTCTCCTTGTAACTTAGTGAATTGTCATCATTGTGTTAATTGCAATACCTAAGGAGATGAATAAACTTCCTGTTAAAAGTCCAGTCATCTTTGCTGGTTTTCCATCTTACTGTCCTGTACTGACACTCACTCTAGAAGTTGAAGCAGTCACCTTATTTTTAGCCCTGACACCCACTTCCCACCTACATTAACATTTCATAACATCAGATACTGTTTCTCCGTACAGCTGTGTAACGTTCTGATAAACCTTGTGTGTTTCTGTTAAGGTTCTCTTTAGATGTCTGATATTTTGTTCATTGTGAGTGAGACTGTGTCTATAAGTACATTTGTCATTAGGACAGATCGATGCTGTTGAGGTTTGTATCTTTGACATATCCAGCCATGCTCCTGAAGTCAAGTTTTAAATGACAACTTTTTTTCTGTTATGCTTTGGTTCTCTAGCTTTGCTGTCACATCATTTGCATGTATCTTAAGTTCTTGTTTTGCAACACTTGAAGCTGTTTCTTTTGTTGTCTTGTCTTTGTATTAGCAAGAAATATGAGGACAGTACCGGATAATAGAGGTGATATCAGGAACACATTTTTTTAGTTTACTATTTTGAGCATTCTTACATGATTAGAGGTCTGGTTTCTACTTTAGCCATTAGGATTATTTCTTTAAAAAAAATAATTAACTACTACTTTTGAGATTTTAGAATGTACACCATACAGATCAGAAATGAGAAACAGGGTTTGCCAACAGGTGTGTAGGAGGTGACAAATTAAGAACATTGGCAGGATGTCTGGATAGCTCAGCAGATTGAGCGCTTGCATTGCAACCGCAAGGTCTGGGGATCGAATCCTGGCCCCGGCCCATGCAAACCCATATGCTGAACTATGGCGCAACCGATAACTGCCCAGGATGGCAGCGAAGGTTCTCACCTCCCATGTGGGAGGCCCCCAGTTCAGTTCTACCCCTCACAGCCCTGCATCCACCTGTGTGGAATGAAACCATGTCACAACTAATGATGTACAACTATGGAGACTGCTCTGGGCCCTCCCCACTTCTTCCTCTTCTTCTCAAACAATAAAATAACTATAATGTTTTTTGTTCTTTATATTTATTTGTTCACAACTTTCTTTGTTTACTTCCTGTCTTGATTTGGAAAGGAGATTTCCTTTAAAAAAAAAAAGAGAGAGAGAGAGAGAGAGAGTAGGAATAGTTTTCGTGTTTTGGGGGAGAACACTTGGAAGCTCCGAGTTCAATAGGATGACCTGAACGAATGCGTGTACCCCTCCTCCTCCCTATCCTGAGCCCTGTTACACTCACTGCAAAGGCATATGATGCTGTGCGAGGGAGGGGTCCGTGAAGAGCAAGAGAGCCCGGCACCACCAGAGCGCCTGTGGGAAAGGGGACAAGAGGCACTTTGATGGTGGAGAGAGCCCAGGCTTTGCCCTGCTGAAGTGGTAGGTCAGGGGTTCCCAACCTTTTTATACCCTAGGGCACATTCTAAAATATCGGTAGGGCAGTGGGCACCAGCTATTTCTAAGGATATTTATTATTGAACAAGAAAAAATAATAAAAATAATTTTAAAATAATAAATTTATTGTATAAATTATATACACACAAAGAAACATATATACAAAACGTAATACAAAGTAAATAAAAAACACATGTATAATAAAATCATTTAAAAAAACATAGAAGAAAACATAAAAAACCCAATCTGTCAGTGTGATCTTTGGCATTGCATTTCATTGGCCAGTGCCTCGTAATTAGGAGAGTATGACGACAACCCTGTTAGCAAACAATTATTAAGATGCTCATCGGTAAGTCGAGATCTATATCGTGATTTTATTAAATTCATGTTTGAAAACAAAGATTCGCATAAATACGTTGACCCGAAAAACGA
>PVKE010027611.1:0-21485 GCA_004027555.1 Craseonycteris thonglongyai | reverse complement strand
GGACTTAGTGCATAGTGATGTCAGCTGGAGTATCTACTTACTGAAACTATTCATTGGCTATTGAATCAGGAGTGGTCAGTTCCGGTGAAGATTTTAAGTGTGATGCGTAGTTGCTTCACCCTGATCTTTTCATTCATGTTTTTCTTTGCGCTCTCAGACACTAAGAAAAGCTGAGATCACAGGAAGATTCCTCCCTCTTTCCCTCCCTTTCTTCCTGCCTTCCTGCCTTCCTGCCTTCCTGCCTTCCTGCCTTCCTGCCTTCCTGCCTTCCTGCCTTCCTGCCTTCCTATCTTCCTGTCTTCCTGCCTTCCTGCCTCCTTCCTGCCTTCCTTCTGCCTATGCACATGTATTAAGCTCCTGCTGGTGTGCTCAGTAGGATTTAGACTCTAGAGACAAGTGGACTTTGTCAGAACACAGTTTTAACACACAATTAAAAGCAACTTCTCTTCAGAAAGAGTAAAACTAAAATCTATTCTCAATTCTGATTCCATCTTATTTTTTCCTGAACTTTTTATTTTTATTTATTTTTTATTATTAAATGTATTAGAGTGACATTGGTTAGTAAAAATTACATAGGTTTCAGGTGTACAATTCTACATTAGATTGCCTATGTGTTTCATTGTGTGTTTACCTTCCAGAGTCAGTTCTTCCTTTACCATGTATTTGATGTCCCCTCTTACCTCTCCCACCCATCCCTTCTTATCCTCAGGAAACCACTAAACTATGGACTGTGACCAAGAGTTTTTGTCCCTGTGTTACTTTTAGTTTTATATTCCACATGTAAGTGAAGTCATATGGCTCTTGATTTTTTCTGACTTATTTCACTTAACATGATGATCTCAAGGTCCATCCATCTTGTCGCAAATGGCAGTATTTTATCTTTTCTTACCCAGTCATCTATGGCAGGACACTTCGGTTGTTTCCATGACTTGGCCACCATGAACAGTGCTGGGATGGACATAGGTATGTGTGTGTATATATATATATATATATATATATATATATATATATATATATATATATATATATATATCTTTCTAGACTAAGGTTTTCAAATTTTCTGGGTAAATATGGTAATTCTATTTTTAATTTTTTGAGGAATTTGATTCCATCTTTTGAAAAGAGTTTTTAACTATATTAACATATTTGCATAAGCAAGTTCCAAGAGTATGTAATAGAAATACTGCAGAAATCCATTTAAGAATAATTGAGTTAGCTCTTCCAAGTGGGGACAAGCGACACTTGCTTCACCTATGGAAAGTTCATTTAGGTCATCCATTCATTTGCCTCGGGAATATACACAAGTTACCTCCTTTGTGTTACCCAGGGAGGAAAAGGTATAGAGATGAATGTAACAAAGTTTTGCCCTTGAAATCTAGCACTGGCGACCACAAAATATTAATAATGATAACGCATTTGGTGTGGAAGCCTGTGTCTCCAGCCAATACCTCTTGTTTGTGGAAGCATCACCTGACAGCTAGAGGACTCTGCCAGGAGACTGTTGTTCTGGGATGAGTTTTTCTTCTTTAACTTGCTTGTAAAACCCTCATTCACCATTCCTACAGCCTCTTCACCGGGAATTTTGATGAACTGGAGCACAGAAAGCTTATCTGTATGTAAAAAAGCTGAGGTATTTCTTAGTGCCTTTTGGATTTTTCCTCTGACAAGTGGTTGGCATCTGCTAACAACACTTCTTTTATTTCTGAGCTCTGTAACATTGCCAGACTGAGAACTGAGCTTTGAAAAAGGAGATGGAGCTGTTAACAAATGCCTTTGTTATCTCTGGAATTGATTATTGTATAGTGGTTCACAGGAAAAAAAAACAAAAAAACTTGATGTGTATCTTGTCTCAATATTTACCTGCTCCTCCCAGGAAATATCGTGCTAAGAGAAATTCCCTGCAGTACAACAAATGTCAACTCGCCTAAGATAACTGATGCCATTCGCCAATCCACAGTCCTTTTCCCACCTGTGAAAACCAGATAATAAGACCCCAGGAAGAACTTCTTATGAAGTGCTTGGAGATCTTTTGAATTTGATGGCTGTTTGAAGTGGCTAATATACCCCTCTCCCATTTTTCATTTGAGAAATATTTATTGGAACCACCAATGTGCCACGCCCTTTGCTGGCCTCTTGGAGAAAACCAATGAATGAAACAAACCCAAGACAGAGTAGCCTTCATGGAGATTATGTTGGGTGTTGACGGGGAGGACAGGAATATTTTACAAGCAATTCCAGTATATGATGCTAAGCCAAGACTGGAGTACATGTGCTATAAGAAGCAGTGCAGTAGGAGGTCAAAAAAGGTGACTTCGAAACTAAAACTAGAAGGATAGGTGGGAGTTAGGAGTAATCTAGCTATTCACAGTGAGGGGTGACTGTGAAGAATAGGAAGGTGGCATTTTATTTTATTTTATTTTTTTCAACTATAGTTGACATTTATTGCTATATTAATTTCAGGTATATGGCATAACGGTTAGACATTTATATAACTTACAAAGTGATCCCCCTGATAAGTCTAGAACTGGCACTATACATAGCTGCTGTTACCATATTACTGACTGCATTCCCTATGCTGTACTTTACATCCCTGTGACAATTTTATAACTGACAATTTGTACTTCTTAATCCCTTGGGAGGTGGCATTTTTCTAAGCAGAGAGGGCAGCACATAAAAAAAGAGGTTTAGAGGTGAAAGCGATCCTGTCAAATAAGCTAGGGCAAGTTGTTTAACTTCTCTAAGCCTCATTTTCACATCTTTAAAATAAGGATAGTGATAAGACTCATATGAGAGTGTTGTGAGGATTAATCGGGTAGTCCGTGTAAAACATTTAGTTCAGTGTTGATTAGTACTTACTCATGGAATGTGAACTGATATATATTTTTTCACCTATGAAGGAGCTAAGAAAAAATTAGGATCAGGATGGCTGAGTGTCCTGGTGTTTTCTTCTAAGTTTGTATGCCAGTCTACCTTTACAACTGGAATGTAGCCTGTGTTGTACATAGAAGCTCTCCAATGAATAGATGTAGCAAACATTTGTTGTTTATATGTCTGTATCTGACTCAACATTATCAGTGCTTTGCCGACAAGTGCTATATCTTATTTATTTCTGTATCCATACACATAACATAGTACTTGGCACAGAGTAGGTTTTCAATAAGTGTTTCATAAATGAATGAGTAAATAAAAGACAATATAAACAATAGAATACAATACAGTAGAATAGAGTAAAATAGAATCCAGTAGAATCACATTGAATCTTAGTGTTGAGCTAAGTGATGCAGGAAATACAAAGAAGAGTAGCTCTTGAATTCACTAGGATGTTTACTGTGCAAGGGCTGTTATAAAACTGCTGCCCAAGTCACCAAAAGTTTGGGACAGCCGGAGAATAAAAAGCACTCTCATCCTAGACCTCTTCCCCTTTGCCTCCAAGAATAAAAATTGCATTTCTCCTCTATGCCTCTCTTGAGGCAAAAATGTGCAGCAAACTGTATTACATAATAATAAAAATCTAAGACCCTCAAAGTATAAATTCTTACTATATTGTTAGTTCAAGAATGACACGTCCACGCATTTTACAATATGGGTATTTTTGAACATATTTGAAATATGCCTGAACATAGCAATAACCTCGGTGCCTTTGCACTTTGTTATAAACTACACGTCCTATCACATACAATTCACTATCATTAATCCTGCTCTAAAGATAGGGAAACTGAGGCTCATCACAGCCAATGAAGCTGTCCAGGGTAGCACAGTTGCTAAGTAGTACAGCTGGGACTCAGACCCTGACTAGGCCCTGTGTGTGTCGTGACAAGAGGGAATGGGTGCACTTTAAAGATAGAATGTGAAGCCCTTGTTATTATTGGGTCTGATAAAGATGCATGTTTTATATACTGTATTTTCCGGCGTATAAGACAACCGGGCGTATAAGACGACCCCCTAATTTTACAGTTAAAACATAGGTTTAGGCCTATATTCGCTGTATAAGACTAGAGCCTCGGAAGTGGGGGGTCGTCTTATACAGCGAATATAGGCCTAAACCTATGTTTTAACTGTAAAATTAGGGGGTCGTCTTATACGCCGGAAAATACGGTATTACATTATACTCTTATTATATGTTACATTATCTTTAGTATAGTATAGTATAGTATAGTATAGTATAGTATAGTATAGTATATTCCCTTTCTCCTAGCTCTAATGGTTCATGCTCACTCCTTTATTGATTAAGGAAAGCTGAGACCACAGGAAGACCCATTTGTTTGTTCATTCATTCATTCATTCATTCATTCATTTATCCATTCTGCCTATACACGTGTATTAAGTTCCTGCTGGTGTGCTCAGTGGATTCACTTACCCATTTGTCTGGATCCCACGCCTGTTCGGGGTTTCAGCTAAAGTTTTACCTCCTCCAAGCAGCCTTCTTGGACATGTGAAGCCAGACTGATCACAGACTCCTCTGGCCTCTGTTGTTGGTCCATCTGTTCTGCATCACTGGCCTGGTGCTTCGCAAGCGCTCTGTTATATACCTAGCTATCTTTTTATTTATGCACTAGGTCCTCAGCTCAATAATAAAGCCACCAGATCTTAGACCCAGAAGCCCCTAGAACCTGGAGCTCAAGTCTTAGCTCTGTCACTCCTGGTTGGTGTGTCTATGTGCATGCTTTTTAACTTCTTTGTGCTTCATTTCCTTATTTTCAAAATGGGAATGTGACCTTGCTATGGGGTTGTTGTAAGGAGGAAAGAAGTGAATACATACAATGCATCTGGCAGTTTTCAGTATCAAACAGTTACCGCTTTTCTTACGCCAACATTTAAAGACAGACCTGATTCCTCAAATAAAGCTGAATCTGAGGAAGGAAAGTACCACCTTCCTTATGGACAACTCTATGCCGCCAAGCCCTGGAACTCCAAAGATCATAGTTTAAAAACCATCAATTCACCCAACACTCTGTATTGATTCCAAAACACTGTCCTAGAGGGGTGAAGTGGCTTGTCTAAGCTCACACAGCCAGCCATCAGCAGGAACGCCTGACCTCTTGGGCCAGTGTTCTTTATACATATTACACGTACGACCATGTCTTACCATCAAGTAGCCTTTATGAATTTCTTTCTTCTCTGTTGCCACATTCCACAGGAAAAATGGGTGTGTGCTTTTATTCATCCACTGAGGATGTGACTGTGACTAAGCTAAGTTCCTGTATTTATGGAGTTCACACTCCTGGGGGTGGGGGATAGAAACAAAACCGATAATTGTGGTAGAATAAAATTGGTACATTGATGGAGGCGTGCGCAGAGAGCATGGATGAGGGATACTCCAGCAGCCTTGTACCAAATATGGAGGCATGTGTAGGAGGTAACAAGGCAAGCTGAGTGGTGGATGGGCATTCCTAAAAGAGGGCACAGCTTGGGCACATATACAGGGACAGGAGATAGCATGACATTTGCAAGGAGCTATAGTTTTCTTTTCCAATCAGAATATGAAGCCAAAAGACAGAAATGGGTAGAGTTGGGCCTAAGAGAGAAACTTGGGGCTCACATACTGAGTGGGGTGGGTCATGTTGGAAGGTTTGTGGATGGATTTTGATTTCCTGAACTACACATATTTTAATTTGAAGTTGAACACGTTATGCTTTGGGGGATGGTGGGGGGAGGGGGGGCGGCAAACAAACAAGCCATGTTGTTGAAGGGGCACTAAACTCAAACATTACAAAACATATGTTTATATCTTCTGAAGTGATGGAAAGTGGAACATTCCCTCTAACACTAGACCGGTGCAGAAGTGCTACGAGTCAGCAAAATAAAGACATTGACCAATCTCTCTGCACGTTGCTGTGGTACAGATCCACTTTGATAAATGGAGATTCAGCCATGAGGAGAGTTACCAAAGCCTGTCAAAATCACCCTTAGTTAGCACACTTGTGCTCCATTGCTAACTCAGAACACATTTTTCAAATCAGATGAGGTGCAAATTCTAGAGAGCTTGAGAAGAGACAATTAATTGATGTGCTTAACTGTGGCCAGATGTGGGAGCTGACAGTTTGAGATACACCCACTCTGTGTCTTCACACCACCCCCTACCCCCACCCCCAGTGAGGGAGCCAAGGGCTGAGAGGCAAGGGGAGAGACGAGGGCCTCTGTGGCTGCAACAAGGCGACCTGGCAGCTCAAGTTTATTTATTAGTGTCTCTGCTCCTCCCCTGCTGTTATATTAATATAATGAATTGTTCACAGGTGCCTCAAATGAGGTTTAGATGATCACTGGGAGCTTTGTTACCCAAACAGCCAAATTAGGAAGAGCAGATGCATCCGGCAAACGACAGTCCCTCAGCAGAAGTACAAAGCTGGAATTAATGAAGGTCGGTGATCACATTTGGCCTTGATGGCCTTCACAGCAGTGGGATTGGGCCCCCTGTTAAACTCTTGCTTGCCAAGAAGTACTCTCTGCCTTCACGTTTGTGGGGATAGGACAGATGGGGCAAGTGTCCCCAGGAAATTGCCTTCACCCTCCAAATAACCACGAGAGTAAGAATGAGAATGGTGGCTGCCATGGATTGGGCTTTAACTGTATGGCTATGCAGGTTTTTCCCTGGACCTGAAGGTTCCAGTGCAAAGGGTCGAATGAGGGTTGACAGCATCCTGTGTTTTGCTCCCTGCACTGTGTGCCCTGCATGGCTGTGTCCCCTTCAGAAAGGAGCACCTTTTGCTAACTGCCACAAGCATACTCTGCTCCAAACACGGTGCGCTCCATTCAGCCTTCGCACCATTTCAACACAGGGAGTTTCTTTAACCCTCATAAAAGTGCCATATGAGCTAATGGTGTCTCCACAATTTTATCTCTCCTCCTCACCACAATCCTGTGAGGTGGGCCTAGTGTTAGGATCTGCAATTTACAGATTAGAAAGCTGAGGGTCGGAAAGATTAAGCAGCATGCTAATAATTACTGTGGCAGAGCCAGAATTTGATCTGAAGCAGTTTCCACTTCTCTTGCTGCCTTAAACTAAAATAAACTCAGTTTTCTTCTCATCTCTAGTTCCAAACATTGACTTGGTGCAGGAGAGGAGCTCTGGAGTCAAGAGATCGAAGTTGGATCTTGGTTTTGCGTGAAACTTGTTTTGAGTGCTGGGAGTTGGTTCCTTCCTTTAAAGTCAGAACTGCACTAGACACCGAGCTCCAAGGTTTCTTCTAGCTTCGTGGCATCCAGTGCACTGCTGCCACCTAAATGTCCCATAATAGAAGCATGGTTATATAAATTACAGCATACACATGTGCGGGGATGATTCACAGACCAAATGTCATACCTCTCCAAGTAGAAATATGCATATGTGTTTATGAAATAAAATTGAATGGAAAATAGAGTATTTAAAATTGTATGTAAGGGGAAGCCGGGATGGCTCAGTGGGTTAGATGCTCGGTTTGCAGCACTGGGGACTGGGGATCGAATCCCGGCCCCAGCCCGTGCGGATCCATATGCTG
Organism: Craseonycteris thonglongyai; assembly: GCA_004027555.1. NCBI lineage: Eukaryota > Metazoa > Chordata > Mammalia > Chiroptera > Craseonycteridae > Craseonycteris > Craseonycteris thonglongyai. The sequence continues at coordinate 14,010 of PVKE010027611.1, read as the reverse complement.
AGCTGGGAAGCTCCCCCAGCTCAGTTCTCTCTCTGTCTCTGTAATTCTCTTTCTCTCTGTCTAAAATAAATAAACAAACAAACAAACAAATAAATAAATAAATAGTATGTAAACTACATTATAGGTATGACCATTTATTGACTGATTGAAAGAGAACTCAATGTAAAACAGTTTATTTTTGTAATAGGTTTATGAGTAGATTTCAAAAATTATAATTTTTAAGTCTCACTATCCCTTTGATCAGTTAGTTATTTCATCAAAATTTTTTTTATTTACATGTTTCTCTCATGATTATAAAAGTAGCACTTATTATATACATTTTGAAAGTTCAAAAAAGTACAAACAAAAGGAAAAACATTGAAATTTCATTCACTAGCAACAACCCATATTAAGATTTTGGTCTTTTTCTAGTCTTTTAAATGTCGATTTTGGTTTTCTTTTATGTGGATAGATCATCCTTTTTCTATAAATCTGGATCATGTTTGTTTTTTTTTTATATTGGACATTATATCATATTTTTCATGTCATTAGCAGGACTTATAAACATATAATGTATTTAATCCACTAAATTCTAACTCTTTTAGAAATTTAAATTATTTCCAATATTCTGCTAGATAATCCTGAAATGGTCTTTATAATATATGCATTGTCTTAATTTTAGGTTATTTGTTTGTGGAAAAACCCTAGAATAGAAGAGTAAATGCCTATTTTTCTTTTAAATCAAAGCATCTCACTCCTGAGCCTTGTATTCCATGTCATTTGAAGTCAGTAAGAGTTGTTCTTCAGGAGAAAAAAAACAAAAACATTTAACATTTTAAAAGATTTATTTTTATTGTTTTTGACACAGAGGAAGACAGAGAGAGTGGGAAGGGCCCAGAGCAGTCTCCATAGCTGCACTTCACTAGTTTGTTGTTGTTTTTTTCTACACAGTTTTATTCTACAGGTGGGAGCGGGGCTGCACAGGGCAGGAACCAGCCTGGGGCCTCCCCAGTAGGAGACTTGCTCGGGTGAGAACCGAACTGGGAGCCTCCCACGTGGGAAGCACACCCCAGTTCAGTATATGAGTCCACATGGGCTGGGGCTGGAATTCAATCCTTGGACCCTGGGACTGCAAGACATGCACTCAACCCACTGAGACATCCTGGCTTCCCCTAACATTCTTACATAGGTATACATAAGTGACCTATTACTTGAGCCTTTGCACATCTGCCTTTGCACATCTTATTTGGGGGGAGGGGGGCTTCACACACTATGGCAGTCTAACTTGACATAAAAATATTAAGTTGCAGTTTTTTATCCTGAGGACTCTGGGATTTTCTTCATTGTTTTCTGACTTGAAATATTAAAGAGAAGTCTGAGGCTAATCCATAGGCATTCTTCTTGGAAGAAACTAGGGTTTTTGTTTGGTCAGGGAAAAAAGGATTTTTAAATTCATAATTCAAAATTATTGCCTATATTTTTTAATCTAGCAATTTATGTTTGACAAATGTGTTTGGTAAGAATAAATAAAAATATGGTTGTTTATACTAACCTTTATAAGAGAGGTATATTTATAATCATGAAAAACAGAATGATTTAATGACTACCAAGAAAGCATTAAATAACTTATGACATGGTGGACTACTACAAAAGTATTTTAGAATACTTAAGGATTCTGGAAAATGTTTGTGAAACATTGTTAATTGAAAAAAGAAAGCTACAAAAGAATATATAGGAATAGATAGATAGACTATATATGAATGTATATAAATATACTTATATGTGGAATGTCTTACTGGAAGGAGAATACATACATGTAAACACCAAAATACTTGTCACAGTTTGTTAGTGAAGCTTCGTAAACCACCATTCTTTCCAGGCTCAATATAGGTGTGTCTGATGATAACAGACTTTACCTAAAATATAGTAAGCTTTTTTAACTTATAGGCTCAAATTGTCATTTTTTTTTATTCTCAGCAAAATTTTCCTTAATTATATTTCTAATTATTGCTTCTGTTCCTCAGTTATATCTTCTGCTTATTGTTCCTTTCAGTTGTCCTCATTTGCTCCTCAGACAAGCCTATAATTCTTCAATCAGAAGTTTCTCTACTATCCTCTATCTTTGTCATCTTCTAATTATCTTGGTCTGTTTTTGTCCTTTTGAGAATTCTCCCTCTCAGAATTTTCCAGATTTGTCTTCTTTATCACAAATCTCATTTTTTTCAATGTCTATTCTGTGACTTATTACACTATTTCCAGTGTAGACTTTAATTTTGTTGTTTCATTTTTAGTTGAATGCATCCTTCTGTCTTTGTGGCTTTTGGCTCTGGTTTCCTGGAGATCATGCCTCTTTGCATGCATTGAGGATGCCAAATAGATTTCTGAAATTATTTCCTCTAGAGTTCTTGTAGTAGATAATTTTCAGAGTCTTCTGAATACATAATTTCTTTTTCTTTATTCTACAGCACTTTTTAAATTAGTCCCCATGTTGATTTTTTTGTTTTCCATTTACTCGTTATTTAAGAGAAAAGATCTATTCAGACCTAGCATTTGCCAACAAATGTGATGTGTGGATTGCCCTTGACCCCAATTTCTATCCAGTGACATGTTGGTCGAATTCCTTTAACAGATTTGCAGCTGGTTGGCAGGTTGATGCACAGAGTTCTCAGTACAATCCTTGTGTCTACTATACATTTGTTTAGTGCTGAACTGAGACAGGCTCTTCAGTTTTCACCCTCCTCTCGAGGATCCCAGACACTCTAATCAGATGAAGTGTGTCTGAGCAGCAGTGCTCAGGATGCACTGCCATGGGACTCCTTGTTTTCTCTTCTATCATCTCTAGCAATTATAAAACCTCACTTGTGGAAATCTTCAGATTCATTGCACCACCATTAATATTTTGTCTTTCTTCCTGGTTCCACTTTTGCTTTTGTTTGTTTGTTTGTTTGTTTTGTTTTTCTTTTGTTGTTGTTTTTAATTCTGGGAATTTATTGTTTGCAGTTGTTATAGAAAGAGAATTCTAATGTGAAAGGAATTCATTTAGGAGAAGGATGCCTGCCCAGTCCTCAAGGTGAAACAGATCTTACTTTTTGGAATCAGCATGGAAATAGCTGGGAGAGCTGAAGAAGTGTCCTCTTAAGGATCAGACAGGCTTGATATGGTTAGAACATTGATTATGTTGTCAAACAGTTCAATGCTTGTCATTGATGAGCAATTTTTGAGTAATTTGCCATTATCTTGACACTGATTATTGGTATGTTTTTATGAGTTTTTTGAATTATCTGTCTTTATTGGAAGATTAAGAAAAACTTCTTCCAACTATATTCTCATACTATCTTAAACCAGAGACCTCTGATTATTAAAATTTAATGAATAACTAAGTTTAAATATTGGCTATAAATGGGCATCATTGAGACATTCTTATTTTAAATGTACTCTACAATTTGAATTCTAATACGGGGTTCATTCCTGGTGATCAGATATCTGAAAGCCACCAACATTTGTAATCTTTCTGACTGTGACTAATTGAATTTCTGTGTCAGTCTTGGACTCTGCTAATAGTGAGAAATGCTCTATTTTTTCAATAATTTTTTCACAGTTCCTTCATTAAAAACTGAGTAGCCGTTGGCAGATTTGACTGCCTTATATGAGAAACTGTCGGAGAAACAGTTTCACTTACAAAAGAGAGAAACAAACATTTGAGAGCTGTTCTTTCAGTATTTGAAATGCTGCCATGCATAAGAGTATAAGCTAACTCTGTTTCATTCCCAGGGCCAGAACTCAGGACAATAGGCAGTTACAACCTACTATGTTAATAGTAGGTTGTAACTTCCCAAAGGATTCTGTTGGCAGTTCATTGTATCTACAGCATCAAACAAAAACAAATGCCTTAACCACAAGAGATGCTTAATAAATATTTATTGAGTAATTGCTGTTAATCATTTGAAAGACATTTTGTGAAAATGAATTCAGGCAAAGAATGGACCATCATATGACAGTGATGGTCTATGAGGAATTCCTGATGGAGAAGACAGATGTACTGAATTAACCTAAGATTCTTCAGACTCTAAGTTCTGTGACCCAACTACAGATTAGAATAGAAGGTCTGTACTTTTAATTCCCTGTCTTTAGAATCATGAATGAGGCAGCACAATCAAGCAGAGTTCACAGTTCTGCTTTCTAATGCCACCTTAGCTGGCTATGTCACCTTGGGTAAATCACTTTATTGTGCTGGGGAAACCATAGTGCCCACAGTAGTTCAGATCTTTCTTACCTTGCCCTGATGATTAATGCTGGTCTTCCAGGTGGGTTTCTGCCTCTGGACATCCTTCTCTAATCTATTCTCCATTCTGTGAGAGATCTTTGTGGATAACATTCTTCTCTTTGCTCTTCCCCATACTCTAAGGATAAAGTCCACTTTTGTGTAATGATGAAGGGATGAAGCTTTAGAGTCAAATTAGATTTTCATGCTGTTCATCTCCAGCTACGTAGCTTTGAATATCCAGATATGATTCAATATCTTTTTCTGTAAATTTGGGAAAATAAAAATTACTAACTCGGGTTTATGAGAATTAAATTCCACATATACCATATATGTGTGTGTATACATACATACATACACATATACATACATGCATACATGCTCACACATATATCTATAGATACAGTGAAAGTTGGGCGCTCCATGAACAAACTGACCCATCCTTTCCTATAGAATATAAGCAGTGCTATCCCCTAGAATTGGCTTATAGTCCCTTGTGCATACCGAGAAATGCTCCTTATCTTCAGACATGCTTTTCCATCTACCTGAACTTGCCTAGAATCTTCCCTGGATCATGACCCACTTTCTTCATTCAAGACCGAGCGTTGCAGCCTCTCTTCTTCTTTCCCTAACTGTCCCCTCTCTACTCGATGAATTTGTCCTCTCTCTCCTTTGTATCAATTACTGTTCTTTTCACATATCTTTATTAAGGCACTTGCAATTGGATAGTGACACAATTTCATTATATTCGGCCTTCTCTACCAGACTGATCTCTCTCAGTAGGTAGAGACTTTTTTGTTTATTCATCTTAGAATTCCCAGGGCTCAACTTAATTTTTTTTTAAGATTTAATTTTACTGTTTTTGACAGAGATACCGAGACATAGACAGAGAGAAAGGGGGGGTGGGCAGAACAGTCTCCATAGTTGCACATCATTGGTTTTTCCACATAATTTCCATTCCACAGGTGAGTGCGGGGCTGCACAGGGCAGGAACTGGGTTGGGGTTTTCACCCCCAGTGAGAACTGAACTGGGGGCACTCCCCAGTTCAGCATATGGGCCCACACGGGCCTGGGCCAGGATTCGATCCTCGGTTCCCGGGGCTGCAAAGTGAGCACTTAACCCACTGAGCCATGCCGGCTTCCCTCAACTTAATTTTTGGTGCATGATAGGCAAATACTACAGGCCTGTCCAGTGAGTGAAAGAGTGAACAGAGTATCTTGTTTTGGGATCACTAACCACAAAGTGACTTTTCCTCTCATTTAGACAGCTATCATCTTCAACAAATTATCTTCTTGGTTAATGGAGAGCTACCTCATCCCCCCTTCTTACTGCACTTCCAAGACAGTCATGAATGAGCTCTGTCACTACAAAATGTAGACCAACAGGAGCCCCATTTGCTATTAGTCATCTGAGGGTCTGAATAACAGAAGTCAAGACTGGGCACAATTTGACCCACAAGCACCTTACTAGAGGTTTGCAACAGGTAAGATAACTGGTTCAAAGGCATCTTCTCTTCCAGCTGCTAAGGAAACTAGATGCATGTAAAGTCTTGTACCAGAGTCTGGGAGCTGCTTCAATGACAATTCAAGAGCTAGTAGAATTAAAAAGATAATCTTCTTCCAAAAACACCATTTCCTAATCAGTAGGATTTTGTTCTTCTTATGTGTGTTTGGAGAAATAAAAAAGTTGTGGTAGAATAAGCAGCTATAATTTTTTTTATATAAGATAAACTAAAAAAATACATATAATATCACATAATACATTTACATCTTAGGTTGTAATCCATGCAAATTATGCAAGATTCACATACAATGTGATTGACTCTTCTAGTGCCTGGTTTATGGTTGAATTAACAAAGAAACAGTTTAAATGAGAAAATTGATTTGTCATTATACTTTTTTTGGTTATGTTTTCAGTAAGAACATATCTGAGGACTCAAAGAAATTAGATTACAAAGTTGAAGTTGTGATTCAAGGCATCCATTGCACAATTTGACTTTCTTTTTATAGATCACGAAACCTATAGAACTACATTATACTTCCTGATAATCTACTGGGAGACAAGTTTCAGTAAAACAACATGTGCTCTTAAAGTTCAGAAATAGAAACACATGGATGATTCACCAATTAACCAGAATATATATATATGTGTGTGTGTGTGTGTGTGTGTGTGTGTGTGTGTATCTTATTGACCAGAGGCATTTTCTTGAGTCTTATTCAAAATCATTTCAGCATATTTTCTCAAATATGAATACAGAAACTTCAAATAAGGTAACTCTTTTCCTTGTTTGTAATTTAAGTGGTGGACTGAAGAGAAACTGGAATAAAAACAAAATTGGAACTCTTTTCTCATTTATTAAAAGAATATGCTCTGTAAACTGATGATAAATATTCACAGTCATAACTTTCATCTCCTAGACAAAAAGATTCTTGATGGCTCAGGTCTGCATCTTTTAGTTTCTCGGTCTTCTCTCTAACTCTTTTCCACGTAATCAACTCCCAAGTACTACCAGTTTTTTTTTATTATTATTTCTGCAATGTTTCTGTCCTCCCTTCCTCCCTCTGTCCTTCTCTTTCCCTCCCCTCCATCACTCACTTTCCCTTGCCCTCCTTTCTTTCCCCTTTCCCTCACTGCCTGCATTCCATGTTTATTGAGTACCTACTCTTGGCCAGGCATTGAAAATGCATAGAGCAGATGAGGTATAGTCTCTATTCACAAGATGCATATTATAGTGTGCTTTACATCTTGGGTTTTGTTTTGTTTTAAAAGTGCAATAAGATGTTCACATTGTACCAGGTAGAGCCTGGGACATAGGATACTAACAGTCTATGAGCAGAAAGAGTACTTGCTAGAAATGTCGGGTACATAAATGTAACCTTTCTAATCTTTATAGGCATTGTAGATGTCTAAAAATGGACATGAACAAGATAAGTCATGGTACAGTGTGTCTGCTGACATCATAGAGAAGAGTAGCGTTGCCCTGAAAAACAAGTTCCAACATTTACAAGTTGTGTGACTTTCTGCTGGTTGCTTAACTTACCTAACTTCAATTTCTTCGTCTGCAGAAAAAGGCAATACTTCTCACTTTGCAGAGTTTCTGAGGGGATTCTGGGAAATTATGAATGTTTTAATGCAGCACAGAAGCCCAGGGAATGTTCCATTCTGACACTCTGATTTCCCTTTCTCTTCCTGGAAGGTGACAGCATCTTTCCAAAGCAGAGAAACTCATATTCGGGTTTCTCTTACTAACGCTAACCACCTGCACTGTTTCACGAGCTGTCAACTGGATGCTGTGGCAGGGAGTTATTGAGTTAAGGGCTTCCCTCAAATGGCATTTCTAAAACAAACACTCCGAGAACTCTTTCTTGAAATGTTCCCCACACTTTGTCTGCTAAACATGGATTCTCCTGGCACTTGATAATCTGGTTCATTTACAAATTTAAAGTTTTTACATCTAGGAAAGGAGGGAATTTAGAGGGAGAAGGTTGGATTGTGACCTCAATGAGATTTCTACGTCCTTGGAGCAATCATGCTATATTAGAAAAAGCATTGGTTTTGGAGTCAGACAAACCAGAGTTTGAATTCTTATTTCTCCAGTACAAGCTGTGTAGTGTTGCAAGAGTTATTTTGCTCTCTGAGTTAATAGTAATGACTGCATGGGATAGATGTGGGAATCCCAGAGAGTAGATAGGAGTTTTCTCCTTGTTTGGGATCCTTACATTCAGAGGTTGTGCTTCCTGCACCGTACTGTTCAGGGTCCTGTGTGATATTCACATAATCTCCATTCCCAAAACTCATCTCCTCTGATGTTCCACTCCATTGTTGTGTAATTAATGAGTGACTATTTGCATTTTTCATGCTTTCTTTAAAACATTTTTTTTGTTGTTTGAGAGAAGGTAAGAGAGAGAGAGAAAAAAGGGGATAAGGCCCACCCCGAGCAGTCTCCATAGTTGTGCATCATTAGTTGTGACATGGTTTCATTCCACACAGGTGGATGTGAGTCTGCGCAGGGTGGGAACTAAACCAGTGGCTCGGAAGGCAGGAACCTTTGCTGCTGAGCCATCCTAGTGGTTACCAGTTGCGCTGCGGTTCAACATATGAAGTTGCACGGGCCAGGGCCGGGAATCAAACCCTGGACCTCATGATCGCAAGGCAAGCACTCAACCACTGAGCTATCTCAGCATCCCCTATTTGCATTTTTAGAAGCTAGACAACCTATCTTTTAAGCAGAGTGAGGCCTTAGTGTTAGGATTTTAGCCTTGGTCAATAGATGAGAAAAGGACCTTTGGTCATCTCCAGACTCCCCTAGCACTCCCTGAAACTCCTCACAAGATAGGCAGTCTTCTTTCTTCTACTTGCCAGGATGTGATTATGAGCACAGACTCTGGGGCCAGAGTTTAAAACCTGTGTGACTGAATTACTCACTGTGTGACCTTGAACTAGTTACTTGGTTTCTCTGTGCCACAATTTAATCATCAATAAAACAAACAATAATACTAGTGAGTACTGCTGCTGGGATGACCAAATGAATTAGTACATTTAAACTATTTAGAACAGTGTTTAATGAGTATTATGATTATTGTTATTTATAGGCATTGCGATATAGTAGGAGCATAGGACCTGAAGCCCAAACTATGATTCAAGTCTGGAACCTCTGCTTACGACTATATAACCTTGACTGAGCTATGGAACTTCTCTGAGTTTGAAAATTGAGGACAATAATTGTGACCTCACCTACTGGCAGAACTGTGTCCTGGTAAACAGAGCTGGCTGGAGGGTGCCACCTTAGCCAGATCTAACTCTAAACCAACACATATCAGATCAAAGCAAAAATAACCAAACTCACCTTAAAGTAAAAGAATCCCCCTCCCAAACCAGAATAAAGCTGAAGTTACACCTTACTCATTCAAGGAAGGGGTGGGGAATCACTCACCGAAAAACAGGGAAAAGAGTGACATGCAAGGAAGCGTGCTTGGTGCCCATCCAGGACTAGCCAGGACTAGCTCCACAACCACCAGTCCCTCCAGCCCCATTCAAAATTGTTTCCTCCCATCACCAGCTGGACGACTGACTCACAGCGAGTTATCTCATCTCTCTGAGCTTCAGCTTTCTCATGTGGAAAATCAAAGCACCTCCTGATAACTTGGCTATCTTAGAGTAAAATGCCCTGGCCATACTGATGTAACAGTTGTCACCCGCTGGCAATTCTGTTTCGCATCCTGAAATCTTAAACTGGAACAGACATGTATTCATCATTTTCTTGTAAGTTTGGTTATTGGGAGTCAATATCCCCAAGCCTGCTCACTCCTGAGACGGACAAGATTTATTTTATGACTAAGTCTCAGGGTCAGATATTAGCTTTGGGATGATTTAGGCAAAGTAAATGCCAACTCATGAGGGCTATGGGCAGCTAGCCAGACTGCTCAGATGATGGCCTGTATGAATGTGCCATCTTTCAAACTTCTAGCTCTCAGGGTCACATACAATAATGAATGTAAAAAGGGCTTTGTAGATGATGAAGCACTTTGTACATATAAAGTGGGGCACAACTTTGAAGAAAGGGACAGTGTTAATAGGAACCTCAGCTTCAGGACGTGAAATGGCCTGAATCTTCAAGTATATGATAGATGCCATAGTAAAGAAAAGCTTAGGAAGAGTTCCAGTTGACATTTTCACATTGCCCACCCTGACCCCCACCCTACCCTGAGGGGAGAGAGAGAGGGAGAGAGAGAGAAAAAAAAGAACCCTTCATATTTATTATCAAATCCTCCCTGCTGATTCCTTGAAAGTCTGGAAACAGCAGGTAACAATGTGTAAGTGACTTTGAATTAAGACCACACTCCCAGTGTCCTTCGCTTCTCCCTCAAATGTGGAATGATTTTCTAAGAATTTAATTATCTAAGAACACAGCATCAAAGCTGTTAGACCCTTGTTAGTGTTAATTCAAACTTAATGTGCATGAGATTTAGAGATCTTGGATACTAGGAAAATGATTTCAATTTAAATAGCCCTCTTTGTCCTACACATCACAAAACACCTTTTAACATAGTTGTTTTTTTTTGTTTTTTTTAAATAAAATATTTACTATAACTGAGGTCTGTCCCACAAAAAAAAAAAAAAGATTCTCACTATGGAGAAATCAGATGTGCTATATATCAGCAGGATGTGGTAGAAAGAATAAATATGGGCTTTAGTGCCTTAGAAACTTAAGTTCCAATCTTAGAGGTTCACCTTTTTCCACATGTCTGTGAGTAGAAGCTTAACTCCTTTAAACATCAGTAAATTAACCTCTCAGCAAGGGCTTGGAGCTGATAGAGGGCAAGCAGAGAGTTACCAAAGTGGGGTGATGCGGGGGCGTGTATAGGAGCTGGGTCCTGGTCTAGACGTCTAGAATTAGCTGATCCACCCCCGGGTGAAGAGGAGCCATGGAATGAACGCTGACATGAAGGACTTAACAAGCCCATTGAACTTTGTGACATGCAATTACATCATGGTTAATAGAAAACAATAAACAACACCTTAGGCAAACATACAGGTAACTGCTTTAAAGGTACTATGGTATTTTTTTAATGAAATGCATATCACATAGATTAACTGTGGGATGATTGGATAACAAAAGTCAATCCTCCTGTAACACATCTATTTCAAAAGGGTGAGATAAGCTCTGTGATTTAATAATTACTTTGAAAGGCATAAAGGAATCCTCTGTTACTACATTCTGAAGGCCTGGGATTGAATAAATTGATGTTCACTGTTTTAAAGTTTGAAATTAGAAGTTTGTAATTGGCCCAAAAAAGAGTTGTGTGTATAATTAATTTAAGTCAGTAACCCAGCTTACAATTGTTTCATTCATGTTTTAGAAATAATTTGAGGCATCCACTGTGGTAGAATGTGTTCCTGCCTTATTAACACCTTACATTGTATAGTCTGTGATCAATATTACCTTCCTAATAAATGTGTAGAGGCTAGTACAGCAGAATATATTATCACTTTTTATAAACAAGTAACCTAAATCCTGGAGAGATTAGGGGCCTTTTTCAGAGCCACACAGTGAAGTAGTAGAGCACAAACAAGAACCCAGAACTTCTGATTCCAAATGTAATGTGCTTTTTAGAAAAAAATATTGTGAAGAAGCCACCACAAGTCAGTTCATTCAGTAGACAATTTCTCTTCCCTAAAATCAAGTTTCTCTCCCTGTGATTGCCTTAATTCAGAACATAGTGTACCCTCCTCTGCCCTTCCCAAGAGCTTTAGTCATTGAATAATACCCAATGAGTGTCAGTTGTTTATTTTTTAGTGTGAATTCAAGGCAATGGGGTGTCTCTCCTTTAGTCTTTTACATTTTAGGCTTTTACATCCCCCTCATTTTCTTCCAAGTGAATAACAGCAAGACTTTATGCCTGTTCAAAGAGAACTGAGTCTGGGTGGTGAGCACATAATGCAACACACTGACAATGTAATGTAGATTATAGACCTGGAACCTGTGTAATTTTACTAACCAAGGTCACCCCAATAAATTTAATAATAAGAAAACTCTTTCCCCCAAAAGATGGCTCAGCCCCAAAATAATCCTTTTTATTCTTTTGCTAGTAGCTCCCTTGTCTACCTTTCTTCATATAAAAATCTTTCATTTTGTACAATCCTTTGGGTCACCCTTTAGTTGTTAAAAGGGTTTCTGTTGATTCATGAATAAAGTCAATTAGACCTTCAGAGAGAGAGAGAGAGAGAGAGAGAGAGAGAGAGAGAGAGAAGAATTTCAGAAGCATAAGAGCTTTAGCAACAGAAGAAACCAGAACTGTTGCCTCTACTAGAAGCCCCTAGTAAAAATAAGCTGGAATATTGCCATTGACTTAATACATAAAATATCTTTTACTACAAGACTGGAAGCTTCCTAAAAAAAGGGATCATGGCTGTCTTGTTGGTTTTTGTATCCCCAGTGGTTGAATACAGAGTCTATCATATATTAAACACCCTAAATAATTCTAGAATCGATAAAATCAACCTAACAGATACAAAATGTCTTGTCAAGTATGTCACATTTTGATAACACAAGCTGAGTTAAAAAATATATACATTAAATGACAGGCATTTTTGAGAAGAGCTTTATAACCACAGGTAAGATTGGAAAAGAGATCCTTAAGGCCCCTAAATAATCCACCCTCTGCCTGGGAACCACGTATGGAATCAAATCCAAAATCTACTGAAACAGTAAACAGGAGGATGGGGACTCCAGCTGATTTGGTGGCAATAGGGATCTTCACAAGACAGCACACAGAGAGTTTCTTTGTTTTTAGTTACACTTTTTAAAAATATATAGTATTTTATTTGTGTGTTTTGCAATGCCACAGAATAATAGAATTCTGACTTAGGTTTTGTCATGTGTCTTACATTTACACATTTCTCCTTTGAAATGTGGGCTTGTTATGTTCTGTGTGATGGGGGCTTATAACATGGTGGGCAGGTTGGGGGGTTGTTCCTCCCCTCCTGATCCTCAGCAGGAACCTCTGGACCCCAAATCGTATGGGGCAAAATGTTTACCCAGGACAAATGAACACACACACACACATATATATGTATACACACACACACATACACATATAAAAGTTTCCATGGAAAAATGATCATTAAGGTCAGAAGTAGGAAGATAAGGAAGGCCCTAACCTCTATTTGGAGTATAAAGTATATAAGGCTTCATGATTTAGAGCAGGGGGCAATAACAGTGTAAGGCCTATTCTTAATCAGTGGTGTGTGGTGTGTGTGTGTGTGTGTGTGTGTGTATGGTTGAGTGGGGGTTGGCTTAATAGCATGATGAAGTAAGGCAGATTAAATTGTGTCCTGTATTGGCTTTTTTTCCTGCTAGTGAGACCACAGAATAAATGGAAATACTCTGCTCCTTGAGGGCAAGGAGAATATCTTGGGCAACAATTTGTTTTTGTTGTGTCTAATAGATGCTCAGTTAATATTGATTATATTAATTCATCACAGGAGACAAAATCAGTGATACTTTGTTCAATATAATACAATACATAAGTATCATTAGTTCTCAATTAAATTATTTGGAATCTCACTGTTCAAATAGTTGGGGTGGGAGTTTCATGTAAATAGTTTATCACCTACTAGAGGAAAGAAGTGTTATTTCTCAACTGGCTTAAGTTGTGTATTTTATTTTTCACAAAACAGAAAAAGCAAAATCAACACCTGAATTCAAGGTACACTTCATACATGGGTTAAGAAAGTATGGCAACAACTAAGCATTTATAATAACTTACGTAGACACTCACATGCATGGGTGCATGGTGGCCGGGACATAGAGAGTACTATTTTTATAAACAATCAAGTAATTCAGAATTTATCAAGATTCCCAGTTATCTGAGAATGTGTAATAGATTATCCCTGGGGTAACTCAGAGAAGCTGTCTGCATATCTTAAATTGATATTCTTACAAAAGTAATAGCCCACATAGTAGGGATCCTTTGTTGTATTTATAAGGCAAAGGAACATTTAAAGGAACATTTTTATTACTCATTTCCTCTTTTGGTTTGAAAAAGCAAATTGTGTGATATTAATATATGGATTTTCCTGCCATCGTGGCTTCATTCAGAGAATTTAGAACGAGCTTCCGAAAATGTAGATGAGCTCTTACCACTTCTGTGCTAAGCCCTCATGGTTTCTGTGCCCACAACCTAAGGGAGTTCTGCTTGGGGGCCTCCAGGGTGTGAGGGAATTTTCATAAGAGATACTACGGCCAGAAGCACAAGCACTCACCTTG
>PVKE010027610.1:0-21489 GCA_004027555.1 Craseonycteris thonglongyai | reverse complement strand
AATTTCTTGTTGAGGTTATTTAACTGTGTCTGGGTACTTTGCCAGCATTGAGTGAGCTCTCTGAGTGTCTTGATTAATGCAGCCCTGAATTCTGTTTCACTTAGATTTGATTCCAAGTGTGCAAGGTCCTTTACTAAAGACTGCCCCTGATCTTCTGGAGGGGCTTTGGATTCTGAGGTGTGCATTGTGTTTGATGTGGATCTTTTTGCTTTACGCATGAGTCTGTTTTCCCTCTGGGGGTTTGCCTATCAGATGGGCTTCTCTTTATTTTTTCTTTTGGACTCAATTGTGGGAGAAGGAGATTTTGGAAGAGGGTTGGGGAAGCAGACCGCTTCTGTGTCCTGGGGCACTTCAGGTAGCTGTATTAGCTGTGAGATAGCAGGGTAGTAAAGGTGTGGCCGGGTGTGGGGGCATGTGAGTAGGAGCTAGGGCGGGCCTGAGACACAATAGCAGATTCCTCTTTCAGCAGGGGGGCTGGTGGTTCAGTGGGGGCGGGGCGCAGGATCTTTGGTCTTTCCTCCTCCTCGCTGCCCCTCCTTCAATCGTATCTGTAAGCCACGCCTGCAGGGCAGCACTTGGATGGGCTGGGGCTTGGCAGAGGGCCCGGTCTGCTGCGCAGTTTCGCGCACCGGCAATGACACCGCGGAGACCCGGCAGGCTGCCCATTTGTGCGCGCGGTCCGCAACGCCCCAGATGCCCGGTGGGCGGGATGTCAAAAGCCCAGCTGCAAGCTTGCGAGCAGGCAGCAGTGCTGCAGCGGCCCAGTGGGCAAGGTGCCGAAAGCCGGTCCCGCGCACAGGCAGCGATGTTGCGGTGGCCTGGCGAGCAGGGTGCCAAAAGCCCTGTAGCGAGCTGGCGAGCAGGCAGCGGCGCTGCGGGGCGGCCCAGTGGGCGGATGCGTGCACGCAGCAATGCACAGCGGCCCAGTGGGTGGGGCGCCAAAAGCCCAATTGCGCGCTGGCAAGCAAGCAGCGGTGTCGCTGCGGCCCGGTGGGCGGGGCGCCAAAAGCCTAGTTGCAGGCTGGCAGCGGCGCTGTGGAGGCCCGGTGGGCGGGGCGCCGAAAGCCCTGCGCGCACAGGCCGTAGCTCGGGCGGCAGCCGCTCTAAGCTCCCGGCTCTGCTGAGACCGCCGGATTCACTCCAAGCACGTCCAATGCAGCTGTGCCCACTCAAGCCCCAGCCCTCACTCCAAGAGCCCTGTCCTCAGAAGGCGCTCCCTCACAGTCAATCTCCTCCGTAAATCACGGGTGCTGAGCCGTTGCGGGCTGGTGCCCTGCTCTCACCCCGCCCGCCGGGAAGTGCAGCCGCCCTGCTCCACAGTCCCTGTTCCACTTTAGGCTCTGTGATCTGATTAGGGCACTGTGTGCTGTCCCCTGAGTTCGGATGGTAAATTGTCCAGTCTTGTGGGGCTTCCACGCTCCCTAGGTCTCGGCTTCCAGCCCGCCCTCGATCCAGCTCCACTGTGACCGTAGTCCCCCAATCCCCCTTTGTTTTTGCCAGCCCCGGGCCGCGCTCCGAGTCTCTGTCCCCGAACCGCTGCTTCCGTTTCCCTCTCCCGCTCTCCCCTTTTTTCTCTAACCTTTGTGTGTTGTTCCACGTTGTGTGGTTGTCTTAGTTGAGGTTTCTTCTCAGGGTGTCCCCTGTGGATTCCCCTCTGTTCACAAGGCCCTTCCCAGGCAGTTATCGGCGTTCTCCTCTCATGCCGCCATCTTGGATCCTCCCAGTAATTTTGATATGTTGTGTTTTCATCATCATTCATTTCTATGTATTTTTATTTATTTATTTATTTTTATTTTTTTAATATATTTTATTTATTTATTTGTTTGTTTGTTTATTTATTTATTTTGACACAGAGAGAGAGACACACACACACACAGAGAACCGAACTGGGGAACTCCCAGTTCAGCATATGGTTCCGCTCGGGCCGGGGCCGGGACTCGATCCTCAGTCCCTGGGGCTGCAAAGTGAGCACCCAACCCACTGAGCCATCCCGGCTTCCCCTCTATGTATTTGTAATCTCTTTTGTTTATGCTTTGAACCAGTCATTTTAAAATAAAATGTTGTTTTATCTCCATGTATATGTGGTTTTTCCTGCTTTCTTCTTCTTATAATTGATCTCCAATTTCAAAGCTTTGTGGTAAGAGAATACCCTTGGTATAATTTCAATCTTCTTAAATTTGCTAAGGTTAGCTTTGTGTCCCAGCATGTGGTCTATCCTTGAGAATGTACCATGTGCACCAGAAAAGAATGTATCGTCATGTGTTTGTCGGAAATGAAGACCCCCAATGTCGAACAAAGGCACTCAGATGACAAGGATATCTCAACAAGGCACTTTACTTCTGCAGAAGGGTACATTGTGTCTATAAATCGAGGTAGAAAGCACACTAGGTGGGTGGTCCACCGGCCTTTTATCCTAATGCAGGGGTATGATACTGGGTCTTACCCCACTGGCTTGGGCTCGATCTTACAATCTAAGTCACAATTGGCTAGAAACAGTGTAAGACAATGCAAAGCAAATTTTGAATGTGGGTCAGGAATGAGGAAGTATGAGAAGCACTTGAATTCCTAGAACTGGTAATTCTTTAACTATAAGTATAAAATGGAAGTAGAGTATAAAATGGGGTCACCTTTGTTTAACAGAAAAGACTTGTTTTTCTCTTAATTACCCCCTCTTGTTTATGCATTTGTATTCTTTTCTTCAAATTTGGCTAGTAAACTTTGGATTTGCTATTCATGATCATCTAGAAAAAGGAGATTGGCTGAATAGGGAGGAGAGGTCTGTTTTGTGAGGGCAGTTTCAATGAGCCTTTGGACCAGGCCTCTTATACAAGGGATAATGCAGTAACCCATTAATATTAAGTCTCCAAGAACTATGATTACTGAAGTCAGGATGGAGGTCACCACTCCTTTGCATTTCCCGAACCATTGTTCCATGAAGTTTGTAAAAGGGTCGTCAAAGCCTGAGTTCTTGGCCAATTCTTTAGCTAAAATTGTTAGTCCCTGCAATACTCTAGTTGTGGTCCTATCAGGAGTGGTGTTGCTGGGAATAAAGGTACAACACTGGGCTCCAATCATCACACAGACTCCTCCTTTTTCTGCCAGTATCATATCTAGTGCTAGCCTGTTTTCCCAGGCCATTTGGCTAGTCGGCCCTTCCTGTTCTGCTATTCCCTTAATAGCACCTCTAGTGTAATTTACAAACATTTGCTGGTTATAGTAGATATAATTGATCCAGTGAACATTTTTATTTATTGTTACCCACCAGAATATGGACTCAAAACCTGAAGCTATTTAGTTTCTCACTTTAAATTCATTAGGTACTCCTATGGGAACCCCTATTTCATCTATATAGATTTGTAGACCAAATGAACTGTATGGCTGGTCCAAATTTAACCCCCCCCCCCTTTTTTTTATGTATAACTTATTTGTCTGAGGAACTTGGTACACTAGAATGAAGGGGATGGCCAATTGCACCAAAGTACAGGTGCCCTAACATTTTCTGGGAGATTGCCAAGCAAAGGTCCTCCACAATACCAACAAATGTCTGCTCTGGTGATCGTCAAGGCTGTTTGATTGATGAGCTCCTCAAAAGACTGGCTTTCACTGTATACTATCACGTTCCCGATGAACACTAAATCCTCCCCTTGTCTGCTTAGGCATGAGGTGCAATTAGTGTCTGGGAGTGGTGGTTTGACAGTCCTTGGGGGCTGACCCATAGGACCCTTAGTTTCTGGAAACAGTAGTGACAAAGCCCTACAAGACTCATTGCCCCAAGCCTTGCTGTCCTGATAGAGTGCTATAATGCAATTCATGTCCTCAGGATAGGAGGACCATCCCAATGAGAAATGGACCACTTGGGCTTCCGGCCATACTGCTGCATAAGCCGAACACTCTTATTTAATGTGTGAACAGAATATTTTATCCACTCCAGCCTGACACTTGTATCTCCATATCCTGCCTCCATCTCTATAGTTTGTCTTAGTTCTTTGATTTCAACTATTGTAACTTGAGTGGAGTTGCTGAGAGAACTCAGGAAGGGGTTCTATCTCCTGATCAGTTGATTTAAGTGGAAACAGAGTTATAGGGTCCTGTCTCCAACAAAGAGCATAATCTATTTCTTCCTGAGACACCAGGCTCTTATCATTGACAAACTGAATTAGGAATTGGCAGACCGAGTCTTCATCTGATCCAAACTTGGGCCAGAAGACTGAGGGTCGGAGAATGGGTGTTTGGGTCCAAATGAAACAGCAATATTTAACTATTTGTCATTTCTTCTTTCCTTTTGTATAGGCATTATCATCCCAGTATTCAAGCATTCGCTCTAATGGACTGTCAGGGGGTATTTACTTTCATTTTCTTTGGTACCATTGTTTCCTTTGCTAGCTTTATTTCTCATTCTGGCTACCGGGCTGCTTCGACCTTCCCTAGAGGCTCAACCCCCACTTTATATGGAGGTTCTCTATTTACTTTCACTTGTCTCCAGCCTCCCTTGGGGGAATTTAGACACCTCTTTGCATTGGCAGGTCAGTTTAAGCCCCTGATCCGGATTGGACCCTCAGAGAAGGACAAGTCCTCAGAGTCCAATACTGCCTTAAAGCATATGAGGTCGCCACGGAACCATGAATCAGAACTGCACACTCGCTTTGTGTCTCTGACATGTCTTATTCACACTCAAGCAGCCTCCAGAGTGCCCCGACCACCAAGGAAATACTTGGTCACCTCTGCGACATTTCTTGCCTTGGTCCATGCACGGAGTTACCTGGTCACCATGGTGCTTGCCTTTTGGGCCCTAACCCATGTTGTCAATAAATCCCTGAGTCTGATCACTCCTGCCTGGGTAATGCTGGAGGCCCAGCACTTAAGGGCCACCACAGAGCTGTGGGACGCATCTCCTTGAAGAGGAGGATGCCGTTGCCCCCAGGGGCTGCAGGATCCCAGACCAGCC
Organism: Craseonycteris thonglongyai; assembly: GCA_004027555.1. Classification (NCBI taxonomy): domain Eukaryota; kingdom Metazoa; phylum Chordata; class Mammalia; order Chiroptera; family Craseonycteridae; genus Craseonycteris; species Craseonycteris thonglongyai. The sequence goes on along the minus strand of PVKE010027610.1, from coordinate 16,544 downwards.
TCCAAATTTGTTGGAAATGAAGACCCCATTGTTGAACAAAGACACTCAGAAGACAAGGATACCTCGACAAGGCTCTTTACTTCTACAGAAGGGCGTGTAGTTGTCTCTAAATCGAGGTAGCAAGCACAACAGGCTCTGGTGCACAGGCCTTTTATCCTAACGCAGGGGACAGACACTGGGCCTTACCCCATTGGCTGGGGATGGCTCACAATCTAAGTCATGATTGGCTAGGAACGGAGCAAGATGATTGGCTAGAGACGATGCAAAGCAATTTTTGAATGTGGGTCAGGAGTGAGGAAGTATGAGAAGCCCCTGAGTTCCAAGAACTGGTCATTCTTTTGAGTACAAAATGGAGGTAGACTATAGAATAGAGTCACCTTTGCTTGACAGAAAAGATTCATTTTTCTCTCGTGTTGTAGGATGAAATGTCTTGTAAATGTCAATTATGTCTGCTTGCTATACTGTCTCATAGAAAGCTGATCTTTCCTTACTTATTTTCTGTTTGGGTGATCGGCCCATGGCTGTCAAGGGGGTGTTAGGCCCCCTGCTATACTCGTGTTTTTGGCAGTTTCTCTTCCTGGGCACGAGGACTTGCCCCTGGTAGATGTGAAGAGGTCTTTCTTTAGCTTCCCAGCTGGTGTCTGCAGTGCCTTACAATATTTTCCTTGGTTTTTCATTTTTTTCACAGTGGGAGACCTCCTAGAATGGGGGTGGCGAACCTATGGCATGCATGCCCAAAGTGGCATGCGGAGCAATTATTTCGGCACGCAGAGCTGTGAATGCCATTTTAAAAATTATTGTTTATGCTCTTATAGACATAAAAATAATCGATACCTCTATCTCACTCAATGGGTTGGCACGCGAGTCGAGAGAGTATACTCTTATTTCATAAACCTTTGGCACTCAATCGCCAAAAGGTTCGCCACCCCTGTGACCTAGAAGGTGGGCTTCTCTTCTTTGACACAGTCGCCCTGGCCTCTGTGCGCCTCCTCTTTAGGAAGATATGGTGGTGGGTGATGGTATTCTATGCCCTGAGACCCCACTGCAGTCAGAAACTGCCACGCCTGTGCTTCACAGTTTTCCTGAATCCCTCTGCTGGCTTCAGCGGGAAGGGTTGGAGAGGGGTGTGTGGGGAAAGGCACAGGTGTGTTTGCATCACAGGGTAACGGCGGCTTCCTGGCTGCAGCTCACTGAAGGCAGGCTCTGGGCAGTGCTGGAGGGGGCATCTTGGGAAACAGCAAGGGGAAACTGCCAGACTCCAAAGCTGTGCAGTGCTCCAGCTGAGGCCCCAACTCACCGAGCACCACTGCGCTCCTGCTGCCAGCGCTCTGGTCAGTGAACTGCTTCAGCTGCCTGCTTCCTACACTGGCCACTGGCCCTCTGCTCTGCCAGTTTCAGGCCCCAGACGCCCACCCCACGCTCTGGTATCCGGCCCCATACTCCAGCCACCTGCGCTGCTCTGTGGCTGCCACGGGTGCCACACTGTGGCCTCCTACGCTGGGCACTGGCTGTGCATCATGCTATGGCTGCTATCCCTGTGCTCCTGCCAAGGCTTCACGCTATAGCTGCCCGCGCCCCACTTTTGCCATCCACCCTATGCTCCAGCCACCCACACATCCGCTTCTGTCTGTTCCCGCCCCCACTCCCAGGTTCCCACCTGTCTCTCCGCTGCCGGTCTCCAGGTGGGTCTCAGGACCGTGCTCCATGGCGGGTCTCCACACGGCTCCCTTCCCTGCTCTCTTGCTCACCTTCATTTCTGTAGCCTTTAGGTCTTCTCTGGGGATGAGTAGGTCTCTCAGCTGAGGCTGTGCGTTGCTTAGAGATTCCCTTATTGGATTTTAGTTGTTTAAATTGTTGTCTTTCCAGGAGAGCTTTCAAGAGCTCCTCTCATGCCGCCATCTTGATGACGTCCCTCCCTCCACATTTTTATTATGATTGTATTAAATCTAGATAGATCAATTTGGACAAAACTGATAAATTAGTTTTAAGCCTTCCTCTACATGAACATACGTTATATCCCTTCATTTATTTAGGTCTTCTTTAATTTTGCTCAGCAATATTTTGTACCATTCTATGTAGAAATCTTTTTTTTTTTTATTGTTTTTGACAGAGAGAAAGAGAGAGAGAGATACAGACACAGAGACAGAGAGAACTGAACTGGGGGAACTCTCCAGTTCAGCATATGGGTCTGCACAGGCCAGGGCCGGGATTTGATCCTTGGTCCCTGGGGCTGCCAAGTGAGCGCTTAACCCACTGAGCCATCCCGGCTTCCCCTCTATGTAGAAATCTTGTACATCTTTTGTTAGATCTATTCCTAGGTGACTGATTTATTGATTGATTGATTGATTGATTGATTTATAAGATTTATTTTTATTGTTTTTTAGAGAGAGAGACAGAGACAGAGAGAAGGGGGAGGGCCCAGAACAGTCTCCATAGTTGCATATCACTGGTTTTTCCACATAGTTTCATTCCACGGGTGGGCAGGGCTGCACAGGGCAGGAACAGGGCCGGAGTCTCACCCTGGTGAAAACTGAACTGGGGCACTCCCCAGTTCAGCACATGGGTCCACACAGGCCAGGGCCAGGATTCGATCCTCAGTCCCCAGGGCTGCAATGTGAGTGCTTAACCCCCTGAGCCATCCCGGCTTCCCCTGGTTTTCTTTTATCCTATGGCAAATCACATCTCTTTACATTTTTGTATGTAAATGCTTTGGGTTTATCTGTGATACACAATCATATCATCTGTGAATGCCAGTTTTATCTCATCGGTTCTAGTCTGTATACTTATTCCCCTTTCTTGTGTTCTACACTGGCTCTGTGACCTTGGATGTAATGAGGGTTTTCCCTCTTTCCTTCCAGATGAGGCTGAGGCACATATTGACTATGAAGATAATTTCCCTGATGACAGATCCGTAGCATTCAGAGGGCTCACGGAAGATTCTCGAACAGAGGCAGAGGAGGACAAGGGTCAGGGAGAGGCGTCTGAGGAGGCTCCAAAACAGGACCATCTGGTCTCCATTTCTGTGGGGAGAGAAAGCATAGCCCAGGATACAGCCTTTGAGCCAACTACAGGCTTGCCCAGTACTGGGCGCACTGTCCCCACAGACCTGCCAGGGTGGATACTAAACCAGAAGTACTTGTTCTGGCTTCCTGCTTCAACCTTCCACAAGCTTGAGTTGGAAAAAGAAATGGATGATGACACCAAAAAGCAATTGCCTGCTAGAGACAAACACAGTGGCAAAACATTAGCCCCAGGTGAACCTGAAACCAAGGTGATCTATAGCAGCACTGATGGTCCCTCAGGGCCATCTGTGGGCAGGAATGACAGCAAGTCAGGGGACCCAATGGTGAGAAGCAGTGATGAGTCCTGGTTAGATGGCTACCCTGTGACTGATGGGGGTTGGAGGAAGATAGAGGCAGATGAAGAAGATGGGGACAAGGCAGATGGGTCAGTAGGGCTAGAAGAATGTGTCCCATTTACTTCCCATCAGCCCATTCTTGTGGAAGTTAAGAAGCCCAGGAGCACCACCCTTACACCAAGTGAGGACATGACCCATAGTTCCATTTTTCCACCTCAAACATTAGATGTAGAAGCTTTAGCTCTCAGACCCAAGAGTGTGTCTGAAACTGAGCGTCCCAGCAAGGGGGTTGGTGACTTGACCAGGCACCAGTCAACTGTTCCTTGGAGATTTGCCACAGAGAAGCCTTCTATCACCACCCTACCGTATGAACTCACCAGCTCTACCACGGAGATGGTAACACCTGCTGTCCCAAAGACAGCTACCCTCATTCCCTCAGCTACCATGGTGGCTACCCAGACTCCAAGGGAAACCACTGCTCCTGAGGTCCAGAATAACTACCCATACTTGCTATCTGAGGACTTCTTGGGACAGGAAGGCCCTGGTCCAGGTGCAACTGAGGATCTTCTTCCAACCTTGGAGCCGTGTAGAGGGGATGCGTGTCCGAGCCTCAGCAGAGGCCCCATCATTGCCACCATTAGCACCGTCTTGTGTCTGCTGCTGCTCCTGGCGGGCACAGGGGCAGTGTGGGGCTACCGCAGGTGCCAGCACAAGAGCTCTGTGTACAAGCTGAATGTTGGCCAGCGGCAGGCTCAGCACTATCACCAGCAGATTGAGATGGAGAAGGTCTAGTTATCTTCAGAATGGGCTCTCTCAAAGCCACTTGAAAGGAAAATAACTGTGACACATCAGATTGATAAACCGATCGTTCACTAGAGAATGAAACATGTGAAATAGGGCTCATCTTGTTTTCTTGGGTCTTTATTTTATAGGCTGAGAAGCAGCTCTGGAGACACCTGGCAGAAAGGCTTTGGTGGTCTCATCACACACATCAATATGTCCTCAACCATCTAGCCTGGAATGAGTTGCACTAATCCCAGACCTGTGCTTGGGCCCTAATTCTACCATGAGGTCAAAACTCACCTCTTGCTTTATCATACTATTATTGTCTTCTTTTCCTTTTTAATGACTGATTCCACGACCTAAAATTTTTAAATAGGCATAGTAAACAGAACAGTTGAGAGCAATGTTATTTAGGATATATTTAATTGTTGGGAATGGGAGGTAGAAGAATAGGTTAATTCTTTTTAATGTTATGATGTTGCTGTGGGCAAATGAGCTAAGAACCAGAACATGGTCTAGAAAGTTTGAGATTTCTTTTCAATTGTTCAAATTGGAGAGAACTTAGGACTGACAGTTTGTTGGGTGGTGGAGAGAAGTGAGGCATGGCCACCTACACATCTACTCCTGTTTCCTCCATTCTGTGGGACAGCCCATCATTTTTTTTTTTTTTTAAGGTTAGCTTAGTACCATTAAGCAGTTTCCTCTTGGAAGCAGTGGCCTAGTTGTCCTTGTCCAGTTTGTGCCTTGGAATGTCTTAGAATTTTTGCCAGGACTAATAGAACTCAGTCTTTTGGTTTCCTCTCCCAGAATTAACCATTTTTCTGAACTCTAGTAACAGAGAATGATGACGTGGGAAGGAAAAAATGTTTTAAGAGGTTCAAAGACTGGGATATGAGGAGTGGGTACCTAGCTGATGGAGAAGCAAAGAAACTAGAAAGGAGTATGAAATGATTTGTGCAATCTGTTCTTTGTGGCAACTGTGAGCTATGTGGAAACAGCATGAATCCCGGATGGACTCATCTGGTTGTCAAGCAGCCCATTTCATTTCTAGACCATCTTCTGCTGGCTCAGCAAGTAATGTTAATGATGGCGGTTCCTGAAGCATGGTCCTCAGACCAGAGGCATCACCACCACCTGGGGACTTGTGAGAGCTACAAATCCTGTGCCACCTGACTCAGAACAGAAACTCGGAGGGCAGGATCAGCTGTTTCAACTAGCCCTCCAGGTGATTCTAATGAACACTCAAGTTTGCAAACCATTGGTTCATGATAACGTAAGTTGTTTATTTTTAGTTTTATTTATGTATACACTTTTGCTTAACAATCACTGAACTTCTAGGCCAGGTTCAAACTGAAGAGCCTTTTTATAAGTAGTTTATATTGTCTAGAACCAAGGTATGCTGCAAACGTATTCTGGAGCAAAATGGGAAATAAAATCATCATAAAGACAGGCTTAGAAATTCTGATCATGGAGGTCAGGATGTTTCCTTGCTCTGGTAGCACGTCTTAGGCATACCTGTGTTCAGTGCTGAACTGACAAAACCTTTGTAGGCTACAATCTGTCAAAACCTGGGCTCACTGCCTTTGGTAAGCCCGCAGCTATACAATAATGCTTGTGTCACACTTAAGACGTGCCAAGAAAGACGGTTCGCTTTTAGGCCACAGAGAGCAGTATGAAGTCCAATATATGTTGACCCAAGTTTTCTAGTTATATCAAAAATTTGGTTTTTCATGACAGCATCATCTGGTTCATTTTCCATCTCAAGCTCTACGCTGTCCTTCCTGCAGTTGATGCTGCCTCCAGTCTTCCTCGGCTGCTCTGTAATGTCAGGTTTGAGCTCTGAGGTGAAGCTCTAGAGGCCCAGGAGGGAAGTAACCCCTGGGGATTGTCTTGCAAGGAGGTCAGTGTGCAACTGAGGCAGCGTTTTAAGCTGCCGAAATACCGTCTCCAAAGGTCTCCTATGTATTGACACAGAAACAAAACATACCATATTTTTCTAATACGAATCACCTTTTTTTTTTTTACAGATTTATTTTATTGATTTTGACAGACAGAGACAGAGACAGAGAGAAGGGGGAGGGCCCTGAGCAGTCTCCATAGTTGACAGCATTAGTTTTCCATATAGTTTCGCTCCACAGGTGGGCATGGGGCTGTGCAGGGCAGGAACCAGGCCAGGGGGTCCCACATAGGTCCCAGGAAGAACTGAACTGGGGGCATACCCCAGTTCAGCACATGGGTCCGCATGGGCTGGGGCCGGGCCTCGATCCTTGGTGCCTGGGGCTGCAAAGCGAGTGCTCAACCTACTGAGCCATCCCAGCTTCCCGAATCACCTTCTTAGAAATGATTTTCAGTGGGAAGAAGCGATGGAGGCAATATATTTATTTTGAGACTGTAAGTCTTAAGTGCTTTTGTGTCATGAGACAGAGCCTGATCTTCTTCACAAGTAGAAAATCATCGGTGTGTTTTACCTAAGGAAAAGAAAAAATTCCTGCAACATTATTTCCTACCCTGCCGCCTCTTGTCTGTGAAAGCTTTGGAAAAATAATGTCTAAGTAGCTATAAAGACAGCACAGCACAATGAAAGACCTAGTCCCCACTATTGGGTAAAACAAGGGCCTGAAGTTACTCAACAGAACACCTATGCATCAGATGAAACAGAGAACAGTAGAGATGAAATGCTTTCTGCAGTTAGATAAAGCAAAACACAAGAGAATACAAACCAGAGACTGTATATATTTATAAATTAGATTCTTTCCTAACCTATTACAATTTAAATTTTCTGCTTTTAACTATATAAAATAACCTGTCTCAACATTGGGATCATGTTATCCAACTATTATGTAATAACCCCCCCAAAACTGACTTAATACCAACCCCAAAATAGGTAATATTAATACAAGTGTATTAATAAATTATAAATATATTAATACATGTAAATGTATAATTTTGTACACATGAACTACAAAATAAACCCAATACATAAAATTTTAAAGTTTTCATTGTTTTGGTGTTATCTAAATTAGTGTTATAGGATCCAAAAACGCATGTAGAAATGGAATGCCTGTAGACTTAAATTGTATGTCATTATGCATGTTTTGAGGCTAGTAAATGTTTAAGGCTCATGAAAATTGTGAGGGGGGTCCATTAACACAAGCTTCTGAGATATTTAAAATAAATAATTATTACCCCCAAAAGTTATTTAATGTATTTTATATATAGGTTACACCACAATGGCTTTTTAAAAAAGGATTGTGTAGTAATCTTGAAAATAATGTCTTAAAACTTGCTATGGCTAAGACTGCCCCTCTAAGCGTGACTCTCAGCCATGTTGCCCCTGCAGCAGGATCTCAGGAAAGTATACAGAGCTCCTGGCCCCTCCTCCCTCCTTCCCTCTTCCTCCCCTAACCGAAGATCACTCATCACTTACACAAGGCTTTGCTTCAAGGGATCCAGACCCAAGACATCAATCAACACACAAACTCATATTCCCTACTTTGCCACTCCTCCTCAGTTCAAACTTTTCCACTGTATCCTCCACAATTCATGGGCTGACAAAATACGTGTCCTCCACCTCTTCTTTCAATGTATGGACCCTCCCTGCCACGGGTCCCTGGTTTTGCACTGGCTGCTTCCTCACTCTTTCTACCTGCCTCCTTCTACTCTTCTCCCTTTCCCCTTGTCTTTAGTCATATACATGGTGAAGGGTGGCTCTGGGCAGCCAGGTCTGAAGATGTTTTCGGTTCTTGTTTGAAACAATAAATATTCTGTCACTTCTCAAGACATTGGCAGTGAGGGACCAACTCATTATTTCCAAAGCAAGCCCTTGATTCCAAATGTTTTTCCAAATGGGATCACTGATCTCTGAAAGAAAACCTTCTTTGGAAAAGGAAAGGGCCTCTGTCTCCTGAAAGGCCCTTGGCTGGCTCATGACCAGCAAGGCCCAGCCCTGCTGTGTGAGATCCGAGGGCCTTGAGGTAAGGGTTCTACTTGCTATGTGTCAGAAGTCTCCTGGGCCTCAGGGGACAAAGCCCGTCCTAACATGTGTCCTGGGATGACTGGGTATGGTTAAGACAGGCTTTTCCAATCATCAGAGAAACAGTGAAGCAGCAGCAAAAGAAAACATTCAATGTGATGTTTGTTCCTAATCTTTTTCAACAATTTTCCAAGTTCTAGTTTCCACAAAGGTGAGGTTGTACACACTGCCCTAACCCAAGGAGGGGACATGGAAAAGATACCAGCAACATTTCGTTTGGCCTCCTGATCACCATCCTAAAATGAGCAATAAAACTTGGGACCCATCTTGTATCTGTTGGCCAAACTGTTTACTTCCCTCCTATTTTTTTCCTGTAAAATAAAGCTCCAAGACGATAGGGAGCCAACTGACTCATTCAAAAAGCCACCAAAGCCAGAGATGTGATGGGTGGCAGTGTCAAGTGCTAGGGCATGGCTGCTCACATGCCTGCCTTAGAGAGAGAAGCGTTCTACAATGGCACAAACCACAGCCGCTCCCTGCTCTTACTTCTGGGGTAGGGCAGGATCGGTCTAAGCCACGCTGTGCTGTCACGGTGTCTTCCCTCTCAAGGAGAGGCCACAAGGACAGGGTGGGAAACAGCCTTGCCCCAGTTGCAGGCACAGGAAGTCCAATACACGAAACCTTTGACTGAGGCTTATTTAAGGCTCCTTTCCCTCCCTCCCCTCACCCTTGTATATAGTTTAAACTCCCCACACTAGGTCATTCAAGCCTGGATTCACCAGAAAAAAGAAGTCGCTGTTTGGGGATGGCAGATGCTCAAGAGTTCAGACAGCTGCAATGAAGGATTAGTTGTGGGTATTTCTCAGTGCCTCGCTACAAACTGTGTTGTAGCTCCATGTGCAAACACTATTAAAGGAGAATGTTTGCTTTGGCACCAAGCCACCTTCTCCCCACAGTGTAAGTATTGATTTTTTTTTTTTAACTGAAGTAGCTTGGGTTTATAGCTCACATTTAAAACTTAAAAACGTTATTTCCATAAATGTTGGCAGAAACAGGCCACTGTTTATTCCACCAGCAGTCATAATAAACCCTTTTCCATTGACAACCTAACAAATCATGTTCTGTTTGCCACTGAGTTTGGTTCAATAACATTTTTGTGCTCTTAAAACTCCCTTAGCAAGAACTCCTAAAAGCAACACTTCCTAAGACGGTCTTTGTGGTCAACACACCCAGTGGTTCTGGATCCCAGGGGTGAGGACAATAGGTTCGTGGCAGTAATTAAAACGTCTCAAGACTCAGAAAGATTTTAGTACGCTGACTCTGTCAGAATCTAAGACATTCAGACGGTCACTTTTAAACCTATCTGTACACACAAACCACCCTTCAGCCGTTCACTGTTAAAATCTGACCATTAACAGGAGCCATAGCAGGTCGCCATTAGACCCTAACCAGTGGGTGCCCCTCCCCGAGTTAGCAGAGCAGCAATGGGGATGGACAGATTGCCTGCCCCCACAGGGGGCAGCCTCCCTGGGAAGATCAGGCTGAGCAAGCCAAATGGAGCAACTGTTGGGCCCATGCAGGTGGGTCAGAGGGCAAACGAAGCATCTTAGGTAGGCCTGGGAACTCCAACAAAGCTTACAAATGTGTTTGTTTTTCAAAACACAGACCAGACTGATACTGAGCCCATGATGCCTTAACCCAGGAATCTTCAAGGCTCTTCCCAAAAACCCCTCAGGGAGGTGCCAGGTTGAGGTTGTTGAGTGCAGCCTGAACATTGAGGTTTCCTGGTCAGTTTGGAGGATTCAAATCACTTTTTTTTAAAGATTGGTTTGTTTTCCTTTGAAATAAAAAATGAATAACTTGGTTCTACCAGCCTTCAAAGTGCAGACAGTTTGGTCATAGCATCCCCAGAGTTTCTTCCTCAGGGAACACTGCTAATTAGGATGAGGGTGGAGGTGCTTTTCAATGCCCCATGAAAAGAGGTCAAGTTCAGAGCATGACTGAGGACCCTTCACCCCGTACAAGCACCACTCAACCCTCCGTGTCACAACACTGCAAATGCTCCGCCCAGGCTGCGGCCAAGGACCACGGAGCAGCTCCGCAGAGCACAGAGGCGGGCAGTCAGCCCAGCCAGCACAGCCTGGGCCCTGCGGCCGTCTCCTCACCTTGTACACAGCTGAGGAGGCAACTGCAGCCGGAGCTGTCATGCTGGGTACACCACCTCCACTGACTCCGGAATCCCCTCACTGTGTCCCCTCTACTTCACAGCACTGCTATGGCCCTCTCCCTCACCGACTTCAAAAGCAGGTGTCTCTGCTGGAGTAGAGGCTGGGGCAAGGGAAGCAGCAGCCATAGAGGACCTGGCTCACCGCCAGGCTGGAAGGTACCCTGATTGGGAGGCTGCTGTGGACACAAGTGCAGCCATCAGTCATGCTGATCACACTGGCTCCCTTGGCCACACAACCTCCTGGGAGTGCAGACTCTGCTGACATGGGCCAATTCAATCAAAGCCACAGCAACAGGTTACTGTCTTGAGTTGGGTACCCTAGAAGATCTTGGCATGGGGGTTTTGTGTAGGTAGGAGAGAAGTGCTCTCAGGATAAAGGGTACGAGGGAAGCAGGATAATACAAAAGGGAAACTAGGATACATCTGAGTTCCCAGAGGTTGGAATAGTGAGATGGGGGGAAAAGCAAAAATATATGTTTCCCACCCTCAGTTCATCACATTACACTAAAGACCCCAAAATTCGATCTTTCATTCCGTTCCATGCCATTGCGGGCCAAGTCCTGTCTCCCAAATGCTGCGCCAGTCCCCTGCCTCCACCCCTGGAGGGTCTCAACTAGACGAGGTGGCTTCCTGGAGAATGGAATAAGCTTGAAGAAAGCAAGCTGACTCCAGAACCCCCCTCTCCCGGTCTTCTCCAACCTCAAAGGCGGCTTGTTCTCAGCCTCTTGGTGGGCTTCTCATGGCCCAGAGGCCCAGGGCTCCAGCACCAGCCCTTTTCCCTTGCTTCTCACGATATACAGACAATCTTGGTGACTCCATCCAGCCACATGGCTTTAAATGCCATTGACAGGCAGATGATTCTGTGGTGGGCACTGTGGAGTGCCTCCCAGGTCCCCTTCAGAGCCAGTACTCACATGCTGCCCCTCACCTTCTCTGTGCCTGCCGATTTGCTGGCAGGGGTCCACTGTCCTTTTCCAGAGAACTGCCCTCAGCTGACCAAGCCACTTGCCTTCAAGGCAAGGGTGCAGTCCTGCCCACTAAGGTACAGTCTATACTAATAACTGATGGAGGCTTTCACAGTTTTCTCCTGCATGTACCCCCACAATTAACCACATGCATTTGGACCCGTCTCAGGTTCTGCTGTAGACTTGACTGGAGAAAACTCAAATTCATTTGCAACCTGAACCTCCCCTCCGAACCTCAGCCAGCCTGCTTTGCACCCAGTTCCTTACTATCTCTCCCCACAGCTTCCCCGTTTCAGTGCATGACCACTCCATCCTTCCTGTGATCCAGGCCAAAAACCTTTAGGTCACCATTCGCCCCGCTCTCTCTTATACTTCACGTCCAATCTGTCAGCAAATCTCATTGGTTCTGCTTTCAAACTCTACAATCTTACCACTTCTCACCATCTCCATCGCAACCACTCAGGTCTGAGCCAGCACTGCATTGGTCTGGAATTTGGCAGTCGCTTCCACCTTTGCTCACTTTCATATTCTTGACAATATGACAGCTACGGTGATCCCTATAAAATGCGAGTCAAGGCACTGCTCTGCTCAAGTCTTCCAGGGTCTCCCGTCTCACTCAGCAGCCAAAGGCCTTACATGCCTGGGAAGGCCCCTAAGCCATGTCTTCTCCCTCGTCTCCTGTACTTCTCTCTCTTGAGCCTCATCTCCTTCCATTCTTCCCCTGGTTCCCTAACCACAGCACGCATGTCCTCACTGCTTTGTTCTCACTGCAGATGCTGTTCCCTCTGCTTGCAATGCTTTTCCATAAGACCTGCTTCCCTAAGGGTCCTGGTCCATAGCCACCTCTTTGGTGAGGCCTTCCCTCACCACCCTGTTTAAAACTAGCCTCACTTCAGGCTCCCGTACCCTGTTCCCTGCCTTGTTTTCCCCACAGCAACTGTCAGCCTTGATACCTGGCATATACTTATTCTTGCTTACTTCTTGTCCGTCTCTTCTTACAGAATGTAGGCTCCATGAGGGCAGGGATTTCTTTCTGTTATTCTGTACAGTATCTCCAGTGCCAAATCAATGCCAAGGTAGGTGTTCCATAAATATTTACTGAAAGAATGAAGCTAAACTCCTCTGCTTTCTCCCATTTCCAAGTCTGAGACTGATAACTCAGTATTGTCCTCAAATGGAATCAACCAACCATTATAAGACTGTGGAGATGCAAACGTGTTGGGTAAAAAGCTACATTTCTGTTATCCAACTTCTTTTTCAGTGGGTGCCTGAAATGGTGCAGGTCAGACTATGCTTAGACCATCACGGGATGTGGAGAACTTTAGCCTTTGTCTTCCACCATCTTTCCTTAATCAGGACATGAGGATAAAAAAGACTAAAAACTGGAAGAACAGAAGGGCCAAAGTAGATTTCTCACAATTATCATCTTTTAGGATATTTTTCTTATTTAAAGAATAATACTGAATTTCAGGGGCAAAAACAAAGGAAGACAGTCCTTCTAACCAAAATGGTGAGGAAGGCAGGTCTGAACATGGAGAAGGCAGGTGTGAAGGTGGGAAGACAGGTCTGAAGATGGGGAGGCAGGTGTAGTTACAGGGAAGGCAAGCCCACCCCGGTGATGTATAGTGAGACAGGGGCTTCCTTTTCACATCATCCAGTAAAGAGAAGGCGTTGAGGTATCAACAACTTGGGTTACTGAGAAAAGGACAAAGAATGTGTGCTTCCTGAACATCAAGGGGAAATGTCTTTGGCTGCTATGGACTAGCCAGTCTCCTCCAGCTCCAAGAGGTCATCGACGTACTCCACAATCTCTCCCTGTAAGAAACAACAGGACAGCTGTGTTAAGTGGGCTGTCCGACTTCAAGTGTTGGTGAGGAGAGACTGTTTCCAAGAAGCCATTGCCAGCTGCCTGCTTGGGCTGGAGCTGCCTTTCTCCCCTGCCCTTGGGCGCAGAGGAACGGACTGCTCCCTGGGAGGCGCCCTGGACTCCACTCCATGTGACCTTGAGAGTCAAGTGCTCTGCCGCCCCCACAAAAAGCCTGTATGAGGTGGGCAGCCCAGCCACTCTCTGAAAGGCCCTGGTCAGTGTCCCCCCACCCCCAGGCCCCCTTTCTATGAGCTATTACCCCACAGAAACACTTTGCTTGTCCACCGTCAGCCATGATCAGCAGTCCACAGGACCAGACTCTGGGTCATTTTCCTTCCCTAGAGCCTGGCATGCAGAAGGTGTTTGGGAAGCCTGCCAAAGTGGGAATGACTGAGTGCATGCATGCATGCTGCTGGGAGGACTGAAGCATCACCCTACTTAAAGGAGAGACACTTGGGTGCAGTGGGATCCACTTGCCCACTGTAGGTACCAGGAGCCCACCTGCTCCCTCCTGCAATCAGACTTAAGCCTCAACCAGAAACAGCCCAGCACACTTTCTGATTTTCTTCTCTGCATTGATTTCTCTCCCACAACACACTGGGGCCACCAGCTGATGACACCTCTTTACTGCAGAGAAATATCACCAAGAAGGCCAAGCCCCCTTCCCGTGAGGGTCAGCACCGGCCAGCCCCACCGATGCTGACCACCCCTGCTAAAACTCGGTCTCCCTCACAGAGGTCAGGATCCCAGCCCAAGAGCCTATTTGCTCCTTTTGACATTTTAACACAGTGAGATTAATAAAATCACTCAGCGTTTGAGAATAGTTGAAAAATCTATCAAGTATATGAGACTCAAAGGGGTAGAGGTGTTTTACTATTCTCATCAAATACCTTTACCATGTCATGCTAGAGATTAGAAACTAAAGCTATGGGAGTAAAAGGTGTTTTACTGTTTGGAAAACAATGTTTATCAGTTGTTTTCTGGACCCCCAAAGGAAAACATGGTATGACAGTAGAATTACGTGTATGACCGTGACATCTGTTCCCAAGGTTTCTGTTTCCTGACATATGGCTTCTGAGATACGGAGATACTGGCATTGCTTGCTTTTAGCTCACTTTTAAAAGAAACGCGTCCCCCTGTATGGCTGGTTGTAGTGGAGGCTATTGGTGCCTCATTCAGATCTACTTTCCAAGTGCACCCACCTCCCAGCTGCGGGGAGTGTTGATTGCTAGTGCACAGCTGATCCTGGCCTAAAGGAGCAGCCCTGACAGTTTATATACCAGCACCTCCAGGTTGTCGACAACCAATGATAGGGTGACCAGACGTCCCGCTTTTGGTGGGACAGTCCCGATTTTTAACAATTTGTCCCGTGTCCCGCAGCATTTTAAAAAAGGCCCAATTTTTGGAAAGAATGCACAACAAGCTAGGGAACAGCGGGAGATAGACCAAATTTTTAATCAAGAACCCCCCCCCCCCCCCCCCCTCCCCCGCCAGGTCCATGGTGTCCCACTTTACCAATGTTAAAATCTGGTTACCTTACGAGTGACTGACAAGGGCAACTACAACAGACAGGAAGAGCTGTGAGGAACACTTCATGCTCCAGCACTCCCCAAGATCAGGCTAAGCTTGACTCCAGCTGAGACTACATATTTGCATAGCTCTTTCCCCTCCCTTTCACTTCCTACCTGAGAACAATCCCTCAATAAATCACTCCAGCAAATTATAATCTCTTTCTTTTAGACTTCCCTGAAAATATCACTATCAGAACCTAACACTTGAAGCATCTATTTCAGCCTGAAACTGTAAAGGGGCTCTGCAAAATTTTAACCAGTGTGTAAACTTTCCAGCGTTCTTGCACACATTTCAACTCCAGAAAGATAATAAAGAACACCACAAATATCAGTAGCTAAATTATATTGATGCTTTATTTCAAAGTAGTATTTTGTCCTTTGGAAATTCTGAAAATTAAACTAATTTTATTGTATTGGTTATATTTTATTTCAAATTATTACATGCCATAATTTGATATATAGGAAGAAAATAGCTTGTTCTTTACAGAAAGATTAATTCTTGGGGATGCCAGGATGGCTCAGTGGGTTAAGCTCTCTCTTTGCAGCCCTAGGGTGTGAGGATTGAATCCTGGCCCCAGCCTGTGAGGACCCATATGCTGAACTGGGGTGTGGCCCCAAGTTCAATTCTCACTGGGGGCGAGCCTCCCATGTGGTAAGCCCCCAGCCCGGTTCCTGCCCTTTGCAGCTTCTGCCCATGAAACTATGTTAAAAACTGATGATGTACAACTATGGAGACTTCTCTGAGCCCTCCCCACTTCTCTCTGTCAAAAACAATAAAATAAATCTTTAAAAAGAAAAAGATTAATTCTTTCCCAATTCCTAAGCTTTGATTAATATGCTAATTACATCCAGGACCTTCAGTAGAGTCCTTTTATCTTTAGAATATTAAATCCAAAACCTAGGAATTTTGAAGTCTAGAATAAACCTGGTCAGTTCAATGGATGATTACAAACCAGCTGTGTGACTTTGAGCAAATCACTCTCCCTGGCTGAATTTATTTCCTCATCTGTAACGTGTGAGCTTTACTGAATCTTCATGATAAAAATACCCCAAAAGTGGGAACTTCCTCATTCTGACAAAAGGTACCTACAAAAAACCCAAAGCTAACAATATATTTATTGCTAAAAGAGAATGTATTCCTTCCAAGATCCCAATCTTAGAATAGGTGTCCAGTCTCTCCATAACTATTTCATATTGTACTAAAAGGCAATTAAGCAATGAATGAATGAATAATGAATGAATGAGACACCAGTTAGAAAAAGAAGTAAAACTAACTTGATTCATAGACAAAATGATCTTGGATGTAGAAAGTCCTAAGGAATCCTGAAAAAGAACTATTAGAACTAATAAAAAAGTTCAAAAAATTGTATATTTACAATATCAATATACTAAAATCAATTGTATTTCTACACATTAGCAATGAATAATTAAGAAATGAAAATAAAACCATTTCAAGTGCAACCACATCAAGAATAACAAAATTTAAGAAAATATTGTTGAGACATTATCAAGATGGCGGCGTGAGAGGAGCTCTTAAAAGCTCTCCTGGAAAGACAACCATTTAAACAACTAAAATCCAACCAGAGAGTCCCTAAGCAGCGCACAGCCTCGGCTGAGGGACCCACTCATCACAAGAAAACCCCTAAAGCTGGAGAAACGGAGGCGAGTGAGAGAGAAGGACAGGGAGCCGTGTGGGGACCCGCCACGGAGCGCGACCCGGAGACCCACCAGTGACGGCCCAGAGGCTGAGCCGAGCCCCGCAGAGGAGAGACGGACGGAGGTGGCAGCGCGGGGACGCGG
>PVKE010027609.1:0-21489 GCA_004027555.1 Craseonycteris thonglongyai | reverse complement strand
TTATCATCATTTAAATTTAGTGGAAGCATATATTAATAGCTTAGGATCCAGCTGTCCAACAGGAATTTATAACCATTCACTCTTTTAATAAGTATTTGTTAAGCGCCTACTAAGTTTCAGGCAATATTGGGGTGAATAAAGCAGAGATGCTTCCTACAGACACAGAGCAAAATAAGTATGTTTCCCATGTTAATACATCATCCTCTCCCATTTCTGGGCTTCCTCCCTACATCTCAGATAGTGAGCTGTCTCCCTGCTGGACACCTGAGATCCATTACGTACTCTCACTCCAACATCCTCTTAATAATCAACATTTGCAGCTGCTGTCTGTAAACAAATGGCACTCAGGAAGCTTTTCCTTCCCAGTGAGATTGCTGCTGCCTGGAACAAAATTAAAAGTCTAAATACATGACCTTTTCTTTTAACTAAATGTACACATTTTCACTTGTGTTGCTGCCAAGGCAGGACCACTTATAACAAGTTTAATTTAGCTTTTCATATGCCCCAGGACAAAAGTCCTACACTTTTCTTATCTCCTCCTTCTCAACTTTGACTAAGGATGCATTTATTTTCTGTGATGCCTCAGCATTCTTTACATTTCCCTTTGATTACCAAAATCTTTATTTTTCTGAATATGGAACAGCCAAACCAGGAGAGATAAAGAGAAGGAATGATTTCCGAATGAAACACGTGACAGGTTATGTGTGGTGCTTGTGGCCCAAGGGCACTGCTTTGGTAAATTGATGCCTCTTTCAGTTTCCCTGATAATTTAAAGTTTAAAAAAAAAATGGCCCAACTCTAAAGTAAGCTTGAGAGTAAAAGCACACCACCTTGCCAATTATCATTCCTATAGGTCAGAAAGAATTCTACGGAAAGATGCTTACAAATTTTAGGGGGAATGTGTGAAATAAAGAGGATGAAAGAGAAAAATGTGCATCCATTCATATAAAAGAAACTTTTAGGTCTTAGCCCAAGAATTCCCCCAAAATATTGGGTCAGGAGTGGAGATATAACTGAAAAGACACACTTGAGATTACAGAACTATATACTGGGAGGCAGGCACTCTTTTCTTTGACACAAATACACTATTGATTTGGAGTAGCTATACATGCTGGGAACTGTCCCAAGCACTAGCAATACAGATATAAAAATTCTCATGCTTTTATATTCTAGCCCGGGTAACAACTGATACACATGTAAACATATCATTTGTCCACAATTTTAAAGTGCCTTTATTTTTTTTAATTTTTAAATACTCCACAAAATGTGACTTCCACATAATAAAGCAAAGAAGGATTTATTGCACACACAAAAGAATAAACAAAATGAAAAATCAACCTATAGAATGGAGGGATAATATTTCTGATAAAGGGTTAATATCCAAAATACAGGGTGCCCCTCAAAATGTGAATACAATTTGAAGGGTTACAAAGTCAATATTTATGAACATAGAGTTTAATTTCAAAATTTAAAAGAATCTACACAAGTTAATTGTTTTGCCAATGCCTATTTTCAAATTGATGACCGTTCTGGTTTAGGAACTGCTCTCTGCTCACTGCAATGGAATTGTGAAAACTCAGGAATCAATATATTCGGTATTTGTGTGCATTGTCGTTCAATGGCTACCTCCAATTCATCAACTGTTGAATTTGTACCATGAGCTTTATTTTTAATGTATCCTCATTAAAAATAAATGTTTAGTGGTATCATGAGGTCTGATTAACATAGAGGGTATTCTACAGGAATATAAGAGAGATATTCTATAGAAATGCAGAGAGAAAATTATGTGCTATCAGCTGTTAAAGTGTTTACTTGTATATATTTGAGGGGGGTACATCCTGTATATAAAGAATTCATATAACTCAATAGAAAAAAGTCTAATTTAATAAAGAGCAAAGGACCTAACTAAGCATTTTTCCAAAGAAGGCATATGACACATACATGAAAAGGTGCTTGACATCACTAATCATCAGGAAAATGCAAATCAAAACCACAATGAGATACCACTTCACACCTGTTACAATGACTCAGCAAAAAGACAAGACAGGAGAGGTCCAAGATCCTTCCAGGAACACATCAAAGGCACAACTAAATTGGAGAACCATCTGAGTCTGGCTGAACAAAAGTTTTATAACTAAGGATACAAAGAAGAAGCCACAAACGGGTACGAGGGGCAGACACAGGACGTGAGCCCCAAACCTCTGTGTGGTGGGTGAGAATCAGGAGGGATATCTCAGCTGCAGAGGTTCCCCCCAAGAGGGGTGAGAGACCTCCGCCCCACACAAGGCTCCCCAGCCTAGAGCACTGGTGCCAGGAAAGAAACCCCACAACATCCGGTTGTGAAACACAGTGGGGATTATGATCATTCTGACAGGATGGAGGCTGCAAACAACCCAAACATCCCTTAAAAAGCCCACACACTGGGGAAGCCAGTATGGCTCAGTGGGTTAAGCGCTCACTTTGCAGCACTGGGGACTGAGGATCGAATCCCGGCCGGCCCATGCGGAACCATGTGCTGAACTGGGAGCTCCCCTGGTTCAGTTCTCTCTCTCTCTCTCTCTCTCTCTCTCTCTCTCTCTCTCTCTCTCTCTCTCTCTCTCTCTCTGTCAAAAATAAATAAATAAATAAAAATATATTTAAAAAAAAAAAGCCCACACACAGATTCACTCAAAGGCACTCAGCTGGGCTCCAGTGAAGGAACAAAGAGTCAAGGGATGTTAGAGACATATGGGGGACACACTGAGGAGTATGACTTCTGAGCAAAGGCTGGAGGCTGGTTGCCATTTTTCCTGTGTGCAGCCACCAGGCAGTCGCCATCTTGCCTGTGTTGATCCGCCTCCTCACAGCCAAATCTGAATCTGATTGGCCTGGTGAGTTCTACTCGTTCCAACTGCTGACTCACTGAGACCCCACCCCACCCAACTTTCCCAACCAGAGATACATTCTCTGGGAGCAGCCAGCCCTTCCCACATTGCATCCTTTCTTGAAAAACTATCAGAGTTTATGGGCCCCAAGCGAGTAGCACCAGGCCTCGGTGTGCTCTGGGAATTTTGCTGTGTAGCTCCAGGCTCAGCACTAGAAAGAAACCAGAATCTACATTAACCTGGTGAACACAGCTCTTCACAATCTAGTGACTCCCTGAGACCCTGCCTCACCCAAACTGCAGCTGCACAAGGCTTTATCAGCAGCTGGACCATTAAGGAATGTGGCAGGGGACAGCAGGTCTCAGGGTGTCCTGGACTTATGTGGAGCTACCCCAGGCCCTGTCCTGGTGGTATCCATTGTTGGTCCACAGTGTGGTCTCTCCCACACACCTCCAGGTTTAGCACAAACAGTGAACAAACAATAGCAGATCACTTTGTAGCTCCTACCAGGTAGTTCGTGGCCAGACACAGGCAGAGGCTGACTGGGGCCTCCACAGCTCCTCCTCCAAGAAATGGAAGAACCCACATACTTTGAGGACAAATAGGTTGTCACAAATTAGTCATGGGAGTTTAGGGTACGGCCTAAGGAGTATAATCAGTAATATCACAATAACTATATATAGTGTCAGGTGGGTACTAGACTAATTGGGGAGATCACTACATAAAGTATATAAATGTCTAACCACTACACTATACATCTGAAACTAATATAAAATAATACTGAATGTTAACTATAACTGAAAAAATAATAATATAAAAAGACAAGTGATATATGTGTTGGTGAGAATATGGAGAAAAGAAGATCCTGTGCACTATTGTTGGGAATGTAAATTGATACAAACACCAGTGGAAACAGTAGAAAAGCTCCTCAAAAAAAAAGGGGGGGGGGGAAACACAGGGATGGCTCAGTGGGTTGAGCACTTATCTTGAAGTTCCAGGGTCCAAGGATTGAGTCCTGGCCATGGCTCATGCAGACCCATATGCCAAACTGGGGTGTGCCCCCAGTTCAGTTCTCACCAGGGTGAGTTTCCCATGTGGGAGACCCCTGGTTCAGCTCCTGTCCCAGGCATGCTTCCCATACGGGAGGCCCCCAGCCTGGTTCCTGCCCTACACAGCCCCACACCCACCTGTGGAGTGAAACTGTAGCGAAAACTAATGATGTACAACTATGGAGACGTCTCTCAGCCCTCCTCCCTCTCTCTGTCTCTCACTCTCTCTCTCTTTCTGTGTCAAAAGCAATAAAAATAGATCTTAAAAAAAAATTATATATATATATATATATATATATATATATATATATATATATATATATATATATATATTTGTATTCCAGTATGAGAAACTAGGGAAACCTGCCATCTGCAACAACATGGAGGAAACTTGAGGCATTACACTAAGTGAGATAGGCCAGACAGAGGAAGACAGTTACTGTCTGATATCCCTTATATGTGGAATCTGAAAAACCTGAACTTGTAAAAATAGAGAGTAAAGAAGCAGTTACCAGGGGCTGGGGTAAGGGTGGTTAAAGATGTGGGGTTAGGGAGATGTTGGTCAAAGGGGACCAACTTTTGTTTATAATATGCATAAGTTCTGGGTCTTTAAAGTGCAGCATGGTGATTATAGTTAATAATGCCATATTATACACTTGAAAGTTGTTAAAAAAGTAGCTCTTAAATGTTCTCACCACATACACAAAAATAAAAGATAATTACGTGATTGTGATGGCGATGTTAACTAATGTGAGAGAGTAATCATCTTGCAATATGTTGTAATTGTATCAAGTCAACACTTTGTACACCTTGAACTTACCCAATATTATATGTCAATGATAGTTCAATAAACCTGGGAAAAAAAGAATTTCTACGTGTAGCTTGAACATTTCTTATGTAAAAACAAAAATGGAAGGACAAAAATTAACATTACATACCTGCTCTGCATTTGGTGTTTCATTTCATCTTCTTATCAATCCTCTGAATGATAATAATAGTAACAATAATTCCCACCAATAGACTGTACACCTGTTCTTGAATTTTACTGAGACTTACATTAAGACCTACACCAACTTTTATAAACATTTTTTATGTTTGTTCTATATATTGACCTTAGCTTAAGCTTATTAATGTTCTTGTTCCATGATTTATATTATCAATAATATACTTATATTCATTATATTATATCCTTATTAATAATATGTTATATAGAATAACATATAGAATTGTATCATAACCTTAATAATTTTAATCTACTTATATATTAATGTGAACAATACATATAAGTTGTCAAACACAAAAATGAATCATCTTCCAACATTGTCAATTGGTGCTATCATAATTTGAGCTTATGTTATTAGGTTCATTCATATTAGAACTGTATGTGATCTTAGGTTCATGAATTGCATGTGTTTTGGTTTTCTCCTCTGTAAAGTAGAAGCATTTGTTTCTGTCCAGTGCCCAGAGCCACTGACAACCTAGATTCATTTTAAACTAAATTTCAGGTCAAACCCTCCATATTTTCATTATTTAGGAGAAACCAGACTACCAAGCTTATTTGAATTATGAATAAGTAAGAGTAAATAAGTCATTTAATGAGAAAAAAAAAAACAGTACTTGAGTTTTGAGTACAGTACTTAAGTTTTCTTGCACTATATACAGAGGGTGCCAAAAAATGCATACACATTTTAAGAAAGGAAAAATCTGTATTAAAATTGTTAATACTTAATATATACTGATAGTAAAAGATGAATGCAAGTCACATCTGACTTCTGCAATGACAATAGGGGCTCAAAGTGGTTCCCATCAGTGTCCAGACACTTCTGATGACGGTGAACTACTGCTGGAGCCACATTGACCAAAGTGTCCACTTGTATCGCTGCACATGCTGTTTCCATTGACCATGCGTCTCACACTGATCATGAATGCATGCAGTTGTTAGGTGTGTTGGAGGTTCTGTTGCACACTCACACCTCCATTGTCATTGTACATCCACAACATTCTCGAATTTCAAATACCACTTTAAAATGGTCCTGCGCTCCTTGATCAACCATGCTTCCGCCATTCTTTGACTGTCCTGCCTGTCACATGATGATGCTAGCATTCATGTGATGAACACCATCTTTTTTTCATACTACACATTGCTACCATTATTCAGTTCAACTACAAGAAGTAATACATAGATACCATCTCTTAAACTGTGTATACATTTTGGCACCCCCGGTATACAAGCATCTCTTTGCTTAAACAGAACCCTCTATTACTTAAACTTTAGTTACTGAAAAAAAATTATATTGGATAAGAATGATATTTTCCCCCTAAGTTTCTGAAATTCAGTAGTTGTTTTAAAATTACATTTCCTCAAGCAGAAAAATGACACACAGGAAAAGCAATAGTGCAGCAAAACACATTTGTAACTATTAGTCAGCAAACTTTTCTATGTTTACTGAGAATTCATTGCCAGGAAAAAAATCTCCCTTGAAGATGACAAGAATAATTTCACAATGATAGAAATCAGTAGATGGTAGAATTGTGTACTCCCATACCATTGCTCAATCTAGTAAATCATTAGTTTAACGTCAAACAAATGCCCTTTTGCTCATTTATTAAATCAGGATGAAACGAAAAGAAGTCTTGGGAATTGTGTAATGTATGCTTTGGAGTGGGGACATTTTTCATTTCTTATTCCAAGCTATCATAGGAATGATTATTATTTTTCTCAACTGAGACATGTATTACTGTATTGACAAGTACAACCACTGATTTCAGGAAATTTAGAATACACCCAAAACAGTAATGGATTAAGATAAAAAAAAAAAAAAAAGCTTGAAAATACTCAAAGAGGTTGGAGATATAGCTCTTATAAATTTAGAAGGACAGTGCAATTCTGGAGAGAGAAATGTTTGCTCATGAATTCCAAACTTGAACTTCTGAGCTTTTAACTTTTATGTTTATATGAGAACCTTAAGAAACGGAAGCCTAAGATTTATGTACATTTCATTTTAGATATCACAAATTTTATTCATTTTTATAAGGCATGCTTCATAAAGTTTATCTTTTCATAACATTTAAAGCTCTCAATATAACTTTTCCTTGACTCATACAGATAATAAAATTATACGTAAAAATATCTCCTCCTTGCCTCACTCCAGTAAGCCATGGTGGTAAGACAGAGAAAGAGATTTTCTGAATTTTCCAGGGATTGTGTCTAAAGTCTAGTGGGAAGGGAAATAAACTTGTTTTCCAGTCAACATAATTTCAAGACATTTTTAAGTATTAAGTTTTTGGTGCATTGTCATGGATAAATGTAACTAAAAGTCCAAAGAATTGATTCATAGATCTTTTTTCATAGTCAGATGCAAGGCACAAAATTATACATATTACTTGAGCTGTGTTCAAATAGTAATAATTACATATAGCTTAAAATTGTGACTTTCTTAAATTTCCCAAGAACGTTAGATATATTTGGTTAATCTGTTCATGGCTCACCAGCCCTTTGCTGAAACTAGAAGCTCAGAATTTCGTTCTGTGAGATAGGACACATTTGGCTGCAAATAGTACGAAATTCAACTCACTGGCTTAAGCAATGAAATGACTAAATCGTCACACCCATCAAAAGCCTTGAAGGCATACAATATGATTATTTGGTGCAGCAATTCAATTCTCTTCCCAACAACTCAGGCGCTAGGTTTTTTCTCCCCTGTGTCATGGCTTGGTGGTGCTTCTCACCATCGGCTCACAATGGCTGCAGCAAAGGCACAACATAAGCTAGCTCTCCTCCATATCTTCAGTCTTTGTTATCAGAAAACATTACTTCATTTACATCTACTTTCCTAGCACTTGTCCCGTAGTTGTATAGGGCAGTTGGAAAGATTTCCTCAGAGGGAGACAGAACAGTTAGGATTGGTTTTGACTAATCTTGATTCTTTTCCTGGAACTAGATACAATGTTGAGTGAACACAACCCTGGTTCTCTTAAAAAGTAAGATGTGAACTGTGTAGTTAATCCTCTCCTCCTCTACTTTATTGAACTTCTTTTAATTTTCTTGTATTTTTTGAGAAAAGGTGAGAGAGAAAGAGAGAAGGGGGAGGGCTCAGATCAGTTGTCATAGTTGCACATCATTAGCTGTGACATGGTTTCATTCCACACAGGTGGATGTGGGGCCATTCAGGGCGGGAACCAAACTGGGGGCCTCGCACATGGGAAGTGAGAACCTTCACCACTGAGCCATCCCAGCGGTTACCAGTTGTGCCACAGTTCAGCCTATGGGCTTGCATGGGCCGAGGCTGGTGATCAAACCCCAAACCTCATGATTGCGAGGTAAGCGCTCAACCTGTTGAGCTATCCCAGCATCCCCACAAACTTCTTAAAGGTGAGAAATTTCTTGTTTCTCTAGTAGAAAATCACTGTGTTGAGAAGCGGGGCTTATTTCAAAGTTTCCCAGATATTGAGGAGAATTGGGAGGCAATGGTCTCCTAATTATGCAATCTTATTTAACTATTAATTTTAAAATGTATATAAAACTATGGCTACATATAAAAAGATCACTCCTGTGTCTCCCCCAAAGGTTTAGAAAAACCTCCATAGAATAAATTAGATATTTATGCTTATCTACCAAAGAAATTCATTGAAACATTTTAAAGCCAGTGCCTCTTGCTTTATCAGGAGCACACATTTATTGTTCTTTATTAGAAAAAAAAAAAAAAGAATGAGGCAACGTGGAAATATAGTGTGCTGTGCGCTGACTACAAAGAGAAAAATACATGATATTGTTGTCTGGTATGGAAAGTGCATTTTTCCATTTCTGTGAATAAGTGGAGTGGTATCTGGGGTTTTCCAAAGATAAGGCTGTGTATAATCATTCCGTAAGGATTTTTGAAAAACTACATTTCTATTTGTTTACTATTCAGGAGCATCTAGCTCATGCTGGGCAATACTGAAGTATCAGTAACTTATGAAAATGAAAAGTTTATTTCTCAATCATATGAAGTCTGCTTTAGGTCTAAGTCCAAGCAAGTTTCCCGGGTCTTTGTCTTCTAAACAGATACCTTTTAAAAGCTTTTCAAGCTGACGGCACCATTTTTTTTTTTTAATGCTTTATTTTTCATTGTTTTCCACAGAGACAGAGACAGAGAAAAGGAGGAGAGCCCAGAGCAGTCCCCACAGTTGTACATTCGTTTTCGATGTAGGTTTCTTCCACAGGTGGGCACAGGGCTGCACAGGGCCGGAACCGGGCCAGGGGCCTCCCACACGGGAAGCTCACCCCAGCGAGAACCAAACTGGGGCCACCCCCAGCATATGGGTTCTCATGGGCCGGTGCCGGGATTCAATCCTCAAACCGTGGGGCTGCAAGGCGAGAGCTCAACCCCCTGAGCCAAGCTGGCATTCCCTGGTGGCACCCTTTTATAAGTTCATACTTCTGAGACCGTGGTGGCTCAGGGAGGGCAGCATGGAGTGAGACATACCAGCATAAAAACACTTCTTCCCTGAGCTTTTCTAACATTCAATTTGTCCACGCAGATCACATGGCTTTGCCACATTCCGTTTGGGGGAATGTGGGCCCCCAAAGAAGTGGGGCACAGGAAACCTTCATGAACTCCAGTATTATCTAGAATACCCGATAAAACATGTTTTAAAATCACACTTTTGAAGTACATAGGAGTATAACTTCTTTTCCTGCTGACCTCATGACATTGAACCCAATACATGCCATATTTGGATGTAGAACTGTGCATTTCTATATTTGAATAGTTCAGATTTTATTATGATTAAACTCAGTACACATTTATAGAGCACTTCCTAAGGGCCAGCCAGGAGAAAATCGTCTCTCTCTCTCTCTTTCTCTCTCTTTTTTCTTTTTTGATTAGAGAGACAACTTTATTCGGCACTTTGATCCTTTACAATCTTAAGTGTTCTCCAAAATTTTCCTAAATTCCACTGGTCTTTCGAGGACCTGTGTGGATCCTATACATCTGAAGTATGTCACAGCCCAATAAGAAAAGAAAAGAAAAAAAAGGTGCACATTCTATGAAGGAAGCCTGTGTATGAATCCTAGTACTGCTTATTAAGTCAATCACAGAATCACTTTTCAAACCCACTTAAATTCTCTGGGTCTGAAACTGCTCATCTATGCAATGAGTATAATTATAAGCCTCCTGCAGGATTGTTCTCAGGACTGACGAATATATAAAGCAGAACTTCAGGGATTATTTTTATTCAACACGGGATTTCTCATAAGAGCCATGCTATGGGTATGAATGCTTCAGAATTGTTAGCTGCTGTTTTCAATCAGATCATGAGTCTCGCTTTCTGAGCAGGCCTGCTGCTATTGGCAATGAACTACAACTGTGTTCTCCATGGTCACATGCTATAAATCTGGGAGGGGGGTGCTCAGGAGATTTCTGTTTCCACATATTTTGTCATTCATACATGAATATATTGTTTTAATTTTCAAATAAAAGTTATAAAGCTGCTGTTACATATCCCACATTAACCAGGTAAAACCCGTTGGTATGTAAATGTACATGGGATTTCATCCACTACACAATAGTTTCAATATTCCTTTAGACACTTCATAAACTATCTTGTGTTGTACCCAAATACTCTTAAGTTATCACCTCATGCTTATAATTTAGATAAAGATATTAGAAGGTTATTTTTTTTTAAGATTTATTATTTGAGAGAAGGTGTGTGTGTGAGAGAGAAGGGGCCGGGGAGGGCCCAGAGAAGTCACCATTAGTTGTGATATGGTTTCAGACCACACAGATGGATGTGGGGCCACGCAGGGGGGCTGGGGGAAGGGAGACTAAACTGGGGACCTCCCACATGGGAGGCGAGAACTTCACCACCACCAGAGGGTACCAGTTATGCCACCGCTAAGCATGTGGGGTTGCACGGGCCGGGGCCGGGAATCAAGCACTCAACCGCTGAGCTATCTGGGTGTCCCTAGGAGTTTCTCGCTAAATATTTCAAGGGCTGGTTTTCTGCAGTCTCTCCTCCATCCTCGCCTGTGCGGCTTTCCTCTTGTCAGCAACACTGAGCACGTCTTGCTTTCGGCAGCATTCAGAGCATCTGCTTTTTCCAGATCAGTCACCATTTTTAGCTTCCTTTTCACTGTCAACACACCAGCATTGGAAACCAACACTTTGGCACCATAGACGCTAGGAAAGCGGTTTCTCATGCTGGCAGTTGGGGTTGGAATCCTGGCTCCTGCTCTTCTGATGGGCTTCTCTGGAGAAAGTCCCTCTAGACCTCAGTTTCCTTATCCATGAATGAGGCTTGAGAATGATACTTCCCTCATAAAGTTCATCACATATTCATATTCATGCTTTATTAAAATGCAGCATGGGTAGATTCCCTGGCTGAAGGTTCTACAAGGCAGGAAGGTAAATTTCCTGGGTGGTTGTCCCGGAAGTAACCTCACCAGGAGGCCAAGGAAACTCGCATTATAGAGCCCCTCCATTGTAATGACCACCCCAAGGCTGTGGGAGGGTCTAAGAATACATTCACAGTGTAAATAATTTAACTTTTGAAACTTGTGTATGCAGTAGACTCTCCACTAACCAACACCTACAGGGACTGGTAGACACCAGATAAATGTAAGTAGGCTCTCTATTCGGCAGAACTCAGGCAACCGGCACTCTCAAGCAACCAGCAAACCTTCAAGCAAATGCTACTTGCTTGAGAGTTTGCCAGTTGCTTGAGTTCCAGTTAAAGGAGAGGCTGTTGTATGTATGTTCTTTGTTAAAAAGAAGACAACTGAGATTTTTATGACCTCCATGTTGCACCGATCTGGATTCACCCACGGAGAATACTGACATCGCTGGCATATATTGGGCGCATGGAAAGATTTCCATTCTCTCATTTGAAGCCACAGTTGTTATTTGCAGGAAATTCCTGACCCAGGCCTCCCACTGAGCCCTATCATATCTAACATAGTCACAAACTATGGGTTTCGCACATCATTTTCCAGCTCAACAGCATTGCAATTCTTTATCCACCCTGCTACCACCAATGGCACGTGAAAGCTGTGGTTGGATCACCTTGTCTTTAAGGTGACTTTGGTATCCTCAGATGTGTTTTCTGTCCCTGCTAGGACTTTCACAAAGCATACTGTCTCTGAGACCAAGAGTTACATCACCCACAAACATTTACATGCCTACGCACAGAATTCACTGCTTTTGCCTTGCCTTCCCTTGAATTCTTTGTTCTCTATAGAAAAATGAATTCATCTACCCACGCCTATTTCTATTACTGCTTCTGACACTGAAACCAGGCTTTTTGAGCTATAAAATTAAAGACGCCTGCCACAAAAACATTCAATGTATGCAACAAAAAAGAGGAGAAAGCTTAGCCACCAGCTGTTATGCATTAAACTGCAGCGACACCTGTTTTTCTCTAGCTTCTACCAGGCTTTTGGGGAACTCAGAATCAGATTAGGCTGTTGTGAAGTATTATGTTATTTTCTCCTGCTTATTATCACTCAGATACTGTCTATCAAATTGCTGAAACAATCTAGCATCTATGCAATGTGCTCCGGGAAAACATCAGCAATTTCATTCCTGAGGAAGGGATTAGAAGACAATTCTTGGTTAGCCTTTTGTTCAGCTGGTTATGTATTCATATTCTACTGGCCTCACAGACAGTGCTCTTCCTGCTGAATAAAAAGCAGAGGATTTTGTCCTCACAGAGGACACAGAAGGGAAGGAACTTCCTTGGCTGACAATAGTCAGTCCGCCATTTCTTTTATGTTAGCCCGTTGACAAGGTTGTGACATTAAATGGGGCCCGAATCTACATCTTGTACTTATAGAGCGTTTTCTGACTTTGAAACTGAATGAATATGGTTTTTAACTCTTAACATGGTTTCTCCTAACCCAAGTAGCCACAGTTAGACCACATTATCCTCAATGGACCAAGAACTATCTAGAGTGGGGGTGTCTAACCTTCTGGCTTCCCTGAATAACACTGGAAGAAGAAGAATTGTCTTGGGCCACACATAAAATACACTCATACTAACAATCACTAAAAAAAAAAAAAAAAAGTTGCAGAAAGTCTCATAGTGTTTTAAAGAAGTTTATGAATTTGTGTTGGTCCCCATTCAAAGCCATCCTGGGCCTCACGCAGCCCGGAGGCCACAGGTTGGACAAGCTTGATCTGGAGCCAATCACTCTCATTGGTCTGCCTACAATAAAGAATTAGTCAAGAAAATACCTAAGAACTTAAGTTCTCCCTTGTACAATAAACTCTTCATTAACTGAAACTCAAACACCAGCCAAACTGTTTTACTGGTTGCTTCAGTTCTGGTTAATGGAGAGCCTACCTACATTTATCCGACGTCTACCAATCCCCATGGGGGCCAGATAACTGAGAGTCTACTAATATTCATATTTCAATAACTATTCAGGTTCAGTCACTCTTTGTAACAAAAGAAACTTTCTAGACTTACAGAGAGAGAGAGACTAAGAGATTGGCACAATCGATCTTATCTAATGCCCCTCACGTGTTCGTTCAGGATGCCGTTTCCAGGTCCAAATATCTGGAAACTTCATTGCTCCTACAAGTGTGAGCCATCCTAGAAACCACTTGTCGTTGTTATAGATGTGTTTGCAAATGTATAAATGTGCCACTAAGGGACAAGGACGCACAAGTCCTAAGTGGTTTCTGAATCACAGTAGCTAGGAGGTCACGGGGATCCTTTGTCTATTAAAACACATAAAAGAGTTTACATCCAGGGGAAGCTGGGATGGCTCAGTGGGTTGGGCGCTCACTTTGCAGCACCGGGGACCGGGGATCAAATCCCGGCTCCGGCCCGTGCGGAACAATATGCTGAACTGGGAGCTCCCCTGGTTCAGTTCTCTGTATCTCTCTCTCTCTCTCTCTCTCTCTCTCTCAAAAATAAATAAATAAATAAAATATATATTTTAAAAAAAAGAGTTTACATCCTTTAAATGTTCATGTAGGCCTCTTTCCCCTCTCATTTAAAGGACATTTTCAAGGTTAAAAAAGGAACAACCGTGTTTAGTCATTAACCAGACCAATGAAACAAGAATGGAGGTGGTAGGTAGGAGGGAGGGTTGTGCAGCCAGGCTGAAAATCTTTATTAGTGCTTGTGGCCAATATGGAACCTGGGGAGGCTACCAGTTTATTGCCACAGTATGCTTTCATGAGGCTTAATACAATCTATAATATACTTTTATTTTGCCACCTCCCTCCGGCCCCCAACAAAAAGCCTTATTAGGCAGTTCAAAGAGCCAGGCCTTAAATGGTACATGTTTATTATATGGTAATCAAGCCTCACAATTTATGCTTATGTTTATTTTGACAGAAAAATGGGATAAAAGTAAAATGAAAATTGATTCTAGCATACATTAAGTGTATGTGCAGAAGTAAGTTCTACAGATCAATCAAGGCTACTGTGTATCTCCTAAAAATGAATACCTGCCTGAGTCCTTAAAGTAATCCTGAACCCACAGTTTTTCTAAACCATTTGGCCCCAGAACTTAGACATTTTCCTCAGACCATGTCGCCGTAACCCCAAACATGGAAAAGCACGTATTGATTTCCCATCAAAGGCAGAAAGCTGCTACTTTGTAAACGCTTACTGATAGAAGCGCGAAGCTGGTGGAAGCGTGTTGGCTTCTTATATCGAACAGAGCCCTCTTTCTGTTCTTTTCACCTAGAAACTAAAGATGTGCTCGACTATGCAAATACAGAAAGCTGGCAGGTCATTTTTTCTTTTTGTTACCCACGTCGTGAGGTACTCAAAATTGATTTTTTAAATGCTCACAGTAAGCACTCTTCCATTTACTTGTGGCTGTATTCTGCTAGAAGCTTACTTTTATCACACAGTATTTCATGGCAATATTATTTATTCTCATCAGGTTTTCTTTTTGTTTTTGTTTTTTTTTTAAATACTAAAGAGGGGCCTTGAGAGGAAGCCCCCCACCCACCTGCTCTGTAATAGGTGACAACCACTGATGGCACTATGGGCAGAAGTTGACCCACAGGCAGTTACTTATAAGCAATTAACTCACATGTCCAAGAGGGATGCATTTATACACCCAATTAGAATCTGGGAGGCACACCAGGAAATCACTTGAATTCTTTCATTCTGTCTCACACATGGAGCCGGCTTCTAATCGGTTGGCGTTCTGTGATTTTCCGTACTACAGAGAAATGTGCTGGCCCTGATGGACTCATCTGCCCTGAACCCTTGCATTTGTCACTGTGAATTAGTAAATTGTCACACACACAGGTGAGCAAGACTATCTTCCGAGAGCGAAAGAGTTCAAAGCCGAGTGAGCTGGCTAATGGTTGCAGACGATGCGATGCTTCCCCGGCACTGACTTCCAGAGCAGGACTTCCCACATGCTAAATGTGCTCAAAGCCCCAGGTGCTGCTGTTGCTGCTACCACCTAAGCCACGCACAACTCTAGAGACACCTGCTCGTCAGTGTGTAGTCCTCAGGCCCATAACATTCCATCAGAGCTTGTTAGAAACGCAGAATCTGAGGCCATACTTCAGACCCACTCATCAGAATCTATTCTTTGACCTCACTGATTTTATGCACAGTAACCTTGAGAAGCACTGTTCTAAGACCACTAATTGTCACAGGGCCAGTGGCGTTGGCATCATCTGGGAATTTACCGGAAATGCAAATTCTCACACTTCAGCTCCGAGCTATTGAATCACAATCTCTGGGACAGGGGGGCCTAAGAACCTGTATTTTAAGCAAGCCTCTCAGATGATTCTGATGCAGCCTGAAGTTTGGGGATCACTACTCTAGACTGGTGGGCCCCAAATTTTGCTGCACCTTAGAATCACCAAGAAGATTCTAAATTTTCTGATAGTTGTATCAGGACTTACAAATTAAACTAGAATGCCTGTGGGTGAGAGACAGAGATCAGTATTTTTTTTAAAGATCACAGGTGATGCTAGTGGGCAGTCCAGTTTAGGAACCGTTGCTGATACTCTAATACATTCACCAAGCTCAATGGCATCTCTAAGAGAGGGTCTCTATTTTAGGTCCATTTTGGAATCTTTGGCTGATTTAATTATTGTGGGAATCAGGATTTTCTTTTTCCTGTTATTATTATTATATATTTTTTTATTTACAAGGAGGAAACCTCGCTGTTAGTGGCTTGTGAGTACTGTTCAATGGTTCTTCTTCACCAGGGCATGGAGTCACATTTCCACCTTCAGAGTCATTGCTACAGAGGGTTTCATCATCCGCAAAATGTCTCCTGCTGGTCAACTCTTCCCTTTGACCTTCAGCCCCTCCAACCACTGACATTTTGTATTTCCACTAAGGTAATAAATTGATTCAGGAAAAGCCATCAACTTGCAGGAGGTTCATCGCTTGTTTGTTGTAAGGGTGTGTGTGAGCAACACCTTGCCTAGTTCTCTGCATTCCGAAGCCGACACCACAGGTCTGTCCATTGGAATTTTAAAAGCATCCCAGAAGTGTTGAAAGTGTGTCCAAGGTTAAGGGCCACTGCCTTTTAGGAGGAATCCTGAAAGCTAGCTAGATTCCTCCAGTCAGAGCTTCTTGGCCTTGCCCTTAGCTGGTCATGCTGTGCCCCTCTAGTTATAGCAGATGCTTTCAAGCCAAAAACAGGTTATTGAATGGCAGTAAGTTCATTTGTTCTCTTGTGTCTCCTATTTTATAATCCAGACTTTCCATAGGCCATTAGTTTGGCTTTATTACACTGACGTTCCTAGAGTTGTTGCCAAACTATATAGATATTTTCTAGCTTAAGGAAAGAAGGAAGGAAGGAAGGAAGTAAAAGGAAGAGAGAAGGAAAGAAAAAGAAGAGAAGAAAGAAAAATAAAGGGAAGAGAGAAAGAAAGGAAGGAAGGAAGGAAGGAAGGAAGGAAGGAAGGAAGGAAGGAAGGAAGGAAGGAAGAAAGAAAGAAAGGGAGGGAGGTGGGAGAGAGGGAAGGAAGGAAGGAAGGAAAGAAGGAAGGAAGGAAGGAAGGAAAGGGTAATAGCTCTACAAATAAATTCTTCATTTTTCAAATCAGAACATGATCAAGCACAAAAAGTCAATGGAAACTGAAGAGAAATAGAGGACATATATATGAAGTAAACCACTTAGCCCACCATACAATAGGAAAAGAAATGTGTACTTTTTCAAGTCTAAATACTTGGGGTTACATGAGAAATTACCTACATGTTTTTTTCATGTATAAGAAGGTACTTTTGTCTAAAATTGTTAGACCAAAAATTGGGGGTTGTCTTGTACATGGGAATAACCAGTGTGTTGATTTTTTAATGTTGGGTTAGAAAAGTAGGGGGCATCTTATATATGGGGGTGTCTTATACAAGGAAAAATATGGTACATAAAATTTTACATTCCTTTTCTACTATAAGGACGCTAAAAGAAAAATTAAAAACTAGTCAAAATTATATTATTTGAGTAAAGAAAAACAGAGACTCAAAAGAATAAATGATCACCTAAACTGTTCTGCATTGCAACTTGCATGTGGAATTTCTAGCATTTGTGTCCTTTCTTTTACATACATAATTTTTCATAGAGCTACTTTGGGAAAATTACTAAAATTTCCCTTATCGTGATTCTGTCAGGATTTATATTGTTGTATTATAGAGATTATTTTCTAATATACTGATGCTCTCCAGTTTCAGAATCATCCAAGATTCTTTAAGCTTCATGCATCTAACAAACTCAGATGAGATGATTCTCACACCTACTGGTATGTTTGTCCAGTAATGTAGGAGCATTTAAAGGTACTAAAGAATTATAAAATGACAGTCATTAAGCCTCGTCTGACTTTTTTATTTACTTTGCTTCTACTCCTACTCCTCTTAATCCAATACAGAAACACACACACACACATACACACACACGATGCATGGCTACATGCATCTAAATAGAGATCACTGATTTATATCCCCAGAAATATTCAAAAGTGAAAAGTAACTTCTGATTTTACATCCAGTGCACTTTCTGACTCCTGAATACTATTCGATTTCACATTCCAGGCGTACACCCAATTATGCATATTTAGGCATATTTGTAACAAGGAGGAAGTGTTAAATTCTGAAACATGTATCTTAAATTCCAGTTTCAACAAGCTTCATGCTCACCTGGCCATTGAGTCATACGCTTGCTATTCTAAAATTTAAATCCAGTAATGGCTGTAAAACTTTATCAAAGCTGGTTTCATACCAGAAGTCACTGATGTTGTGACAGTTTAAAATAGATCCCCAAATTAAGAAAGTGCTGCTTAAATTACATGTGTTAAAAAGAGTGCCTTTAGTAGGTTCATGTTTTAACTGATACCGACAATTGCCAGAGGATGTAGGAGTCAATGAACCAAAAAAAGGAACCATTCCCAATTAGTGTTTTTACGATCTGTGAGCAATTTGGGAACAGGTTTCCAAATGTAGAAAAGAACACTAAAAGCATTCAAGAAACTTCTGGTGCATATACCTCAGGGTGTGTAGGCTGGAGTTGGGTGTTTACCACTATTATCTGATAACTGTAGGTCACCTAATCCACAGAGAATATGGCTTTCATGGGAAGAAATATACATTTTATTTTTGTTGATTAAAGTTTCAGTAGTTTGTACAAAGGAGGATTGATTAGTTGAGGGAAAATAAAAATTTAGTTACCCCAAAAATGTGTGCTGGACACACATACAACTTCTCACTTAATGAACTACCTGTTCAACAACTGCTCAGACTTACAACCAATT
Source organism: Craseonycteris thonglongyai (assembly GCA_004027555.1). NCBI lineage: Eukaryota > Metazoa > Chordata > Mammalia > Chiroptera > Craseonycteridae > Craseonycteris > Craseonycteris thonglongyai. The sequence continues at coordinate 2,856 of PVKE010027609.1, read as the reverse complement.
CTTTAGCATGGGGAATCCTCTTTCTCAGTCTGTGTGAGTCTCAGAAATGCCCTTTCTCAGTCTTTGTCTCATTTCCACAGTCAGTTAGGATTCACTACACGAAGCATTCGATACCACACAAGACCACACACTTCATTGTAAGTGTGGTATCACATGATATCTTCTGAAACATACATCCCCGATGGTGCCATGATACACCACAAGACATCCACCTTTAAGCTCCTCACTTACCAACCACTTTGCTTAACGACCTAACCAGTGGAAACGGAACTTGGTCGTTAAGTGAGGAGTGCCTATAGTTCTTTCCTCATGCACACCCATCGGTCGGGGCTGGCTAGCTACATCCCCAGAAATCATAGCACATCAGAAGTTTCTCAGGCCCCACAGAAATGTCAGTCAAAAGACCACCCACTGAGGTTCAGTTCCAAGTTGTCTCAGAGACGCACAGTAGAGAGAGATGGTGGTAATATTGAGCTTTGAGGAAAAGATAGGAAGAACAAATAACACAGCGTTTTGTAGCCCACTCTTACTGGCTGCGGACCATTAGTTGGGTACTTTCCATCTGTGCATTGGGAGCTTGAAATTAGCAGTAATAGAATTGTTTAGAACATGGAAATTGACAAATGCTAGAAATCAGATTTGTTGGTTTATTTATTTCTCCCAGAGAGCTCATTTGCCAGCATGCTTCAAGAATAGACATGTGCAGTCAACATGACATGAACGCCATATGAATTTCATAGGAGCACTGGGTGATCGTGTTCAAGTTATGGGGAAGCTTATACTATGAAAGACACAATCTCATTGGTGAGGTAGATGTTCATTAGAAGGTCTACATAAGCTGATATCCAGAGACCAATATGTCTTCTTATTTGCCCAATATAACACAATTCCCATGAATGACTGCTTCATAAAACAGCCATATTTGCTAGTCAATGGGTCGATCACACATCCCCGGTAGGAATGTTTGTATCATACCCCAGCCCCTGTACCAAATTCTTATGTTGAAATCCTAGCTTCCCAAAGTAATGGTAGTAGGAGGTGGGGCTTTGGGGCAGGAGTTAGTTCCTGAGGGTAACACCTTCATGAAGGGCACTCGAGTTCTTTATAAAAGAGACCCACAGGAATTCCTAGCCCGTTCCACCATGAGAGGACCCAGGGAGAAAGCGCTTGCTATGAACCCGGAGGGAGGCCTTCACTGGACAAGCTGGCATTCTGATCTTGGACTTGTAGCTTCCAGAACTGTGAGAAATAAATCTGTGTTTTTATAAGCAGCCCAGCCTGTGGTATTTTGTTACAGCAGCCCAGAGAGATGAAGCCAGAGGCGATTTTGAGTGAGAAACATGAAAGAACCTAAAACGCGAGTAGGACTCAGTCCATTTTACTTGCACTCTTTTTCCTACATGGTGAAGCACATTTTCTCCTTGCAAAATGAATAGACTGTTCTTTGGCTGGAAGTCCTAAACTATAAACCAGAAGGCCAATGAGTTTGTGGTTCAGATGGAAAAGTCTGGAAAAGCAGCCTAAGTGAGCCCGGAGTATTTTCCTCACATGTGATGATAGAAACTTCATGTTTAGCCTCATATTTTCACTTTCTAAGCCAATGCAATCTTGCCACCCCTATTTTTCTAGACCCCTATCCTGAGTTGACCTCCAGGTGATAAGAGAAATCTCAATAGCCAATCATAGCAGACGTTATATAAGAGGGCTGTCCAGAAAAAAATCCCACCATCAATACCTCTGTTTTTCATATTACAAGGCTGGAAACTTCCGGGACAGCCCTCACACGACATTCAGAACTGGGAAATATTTGTAAAAGTTACCTTGAGTTCCATCCTTCCAATAATGTACCAGATATAATACTTGCAAGATGAATCCAGACATTACAAAAAGCCTCCTAGAAAAATCCAACCTTAATCTCCAATCAGGAAGCAGTTGAAATTAAAGTGCCCTGGAAATGGAAAATTCCAGAGTTTCAAGAACCCCAGAAAAGCTTCAAAGTTTGAATATTTGGAATGCTGGCTGCAATTACTCCAGATCAAATTGGATGCTTTTAGTCCATAAAGGCTGTATGAAAAATAATCAAAATCACTGCTAAGGAATGCTTTTTGGAAACTCAAAATTTGTCCTTACAATATCATTCTGTGTAACATTTAATATTGTGAAGCAACCATTTTTCCAATCAAGTCATTCTGAGTACAGTGATCCCTCGTTTTTCGCGGTTAATGGGGACCAGAACCTTCTGCAAAAGCTGAAAAACCACAAAGTAGGATTTGCCCCTAGGAATGTTCATGTATGCGGGTACAAGAATGTTTTAAATATGTAAACAGTATTCATACTTTACTCCTTTAAGACAAAAATTACAACAGTATACGTATTTACTTAAATGTGTCAGTGCTAATTAATAAGGTTAATTACAAAACCTTATGCAGTAATAAACATTAATCAACATTGCTTTCTGAGAGAGGCGAAGAGTCTTGTGTTGGGGGCGGAGGAGAGGCTCTCACGTGACTCGTAGAAGCTGTAGGCTCACTCGGAGACTCTTCTGCTGGAGGCGCTGACGGTAGAGCCAGGGGCTTTACCTTGGAGAGAAACATGGTGATGGGTAGTTGTTGTCTGTTTTTTCTTTTCCTTCAAAATTCCCCTGTACAAGGACATAGCCCCGTCAACGCGATTGCTGAACTCGACAGCTCGAACCATATTGTCGTCAATGTCTTGTGCAAATTGTTGCATCGCTCTTGCCATGTTGCACAATTGTTGCAGATTCTCCAGGGTAAGGCCACGCTTTTCAGTTTCTTCTTCATCTTCCTCTTCGTTTTCTTCCTCACTTGCAGACTTTGTCATCTCAAGGAGGTCTTC